>JBBPDC010000007.1:17516621-17527702 GCA_037974485.1 Hemigrammopetersius urotaenia | reverse complement strand
AATAATAATTACTATTATTATTATTATTATTATTATTATTATTATTATTATTATTATTGTTATTATTATTATTATTATTATTATTGTTGTTATTTGTGCCTTTGTTCAACCATTCTGGCATAAAAAATCTCTCCACGTCCTTCAGATACCCTAGTCCACCCTTGCAGACCTCTCAGGCTGCTGTACTTTAACGATTACAGTGCAGAAGTCATTTGAAAGTCAGGGGACTGCACTTTTGTAAAAGTTGTCAGTTCTACATTAAGTGAGTCAGTGCCCTTGGTTATGATGGGTATGGATGCTTTTTCACAGTGTTCTTACTGCTCAACTAAAAGTTTGCATGCCAAGGAGAGCGGGTGTCAAAAAAAAAGAAAGAAAAACAGTGATAAAAGCTTTTCCTGTATGTGTGAAATCCCAACTAAATTTGTTCACACCATGAGAGTTAAACTGCACACAAGCACTGATGTGAAGTACTTAATGTCTTAATGGCTAGTGGGATTCACACACACATAGGTGATCTGTGGCCTTGTTGCCACGGAAAGGCACTTCATAAATCCACAGAACACATCCATCTCCTTAACCTTTTAACATGTCAACACCCTGCTCCCCTGAGACGCACTGACAGTAAATAAAAACCAAACATCTCCTCTGCTGAATTCTTGCATCCTCATTTAGCACCCCGAGTATCAAACTGTGATCTCTGTCATGATTACTAAACGCACACATGATCATTTTAGGCATTAACAGGAATTTCACATGATATTGTTTTTTTACTTTTCACATGTAATGAATAAATGAATGTATGTTTTTTTATCTTTCTCTGATCATGATAAACTCATTTTTATACACTTTTCCAAAGTGTAAATTTTCATGTTAAAAGGGAATTTCTCTGTGTTGTCATAAACTCACATAAAGCTTCTACTGTACTTGATCACCAAAATATGATCACAATTATGGCATATTATGGCATAATGTCACTTTTGATCACATATTATTCATGTGATGTCGTGTGTGGTACATCTGAGCACATGTGGAGTAACTTCTGATCACATTTGAAGTGTGTAGGATTTTCCTATAAGAGTTGTTTATTTGCAAAGAGAGGCTTTTTGAAATTCTTGACAATGGGCACTTATGGTTTTCCCCCCACAATCAAATGTAAAAGGGAAATAGCGTATTTGTCCATTTTCCCTGCCTTGCAGTAGCCATTGTTGTTGTGGCTGAAACGGAGGCTTTGGCGTGCAATCCGGAAATCTCAGTATCCATGCTCTGGCCCATGTTCTCCGGATGAGGTTACTTTCGCTTGATGGATTTGTCAGCGAGAAAACCAGATCATAGCTGCCGCTGTCCAATAATGCATCAATTTTGATTCCAAATAAGACTCCGCGCCTAGGCCCCCTCTTATCGGAACGCATGTCCATGTCAGGCCCCCAGATTTAACCACTGCAAATTCCTCAGTATTCATCCAGCTGAATTATATGGACATTTACAGAGTCCAATAGCTGCAGGGCTGCACCTCTCTCAATAGTGTTCTGTACATAAGCTTAGCCCGCTAGTCTGGCATAGGCAGCCAGTGCTTATCCATGTTAACAGAAAAACCTTCTAAGACAGGATTAGTAGGGAAATGAGGGCTAGTGAGGGGGACAGTCTGTCCCTTGGGACAAACTGGGGGCCTTGGTGACTGGGGCTGAGGAATCATCATCAAATCTGGTTAAAGGGGGATATTTATGGGGGGGAGGGGGTTATATTTGGAATACTACACAGTGGAAGCACACATTGAAACTGAGCTGACCACATTCAAATTTTGTTTTCAGAATGAAATCATTTAATTCAGTTCGGGTTTATTTGTATGGTTCTTTCTTCAACAGACATGATCCCAAATCAGCTTTGCAGACCCCTTCTAATCATGCTGAGGGGAGACATGAGGAGAAAACTCCTTGAGAGTATGGGGAAGAAACACTGAAAGGAATCAAGACTCAGAAGAAGAAAACTCATTCTCCTCTGGACCGCCGTACGAGGGCAGTGGAGTTGAGATACAAGTGGAACAAGTTTAAACAAAGGAAGATTGAACAAAGGCTGTGCCATCAACAGAGGAAGGATCCTCCAAAGTAAGAAAACCTAATTAGTTGATTACAAGAAAATACAAAATAGCTCTAGCCAGTCTACTCATGCAGTTCAGATCTTATTACAGTGGAAGTGCTACACCAAACAAAACAGGAACGTAGTCATTGTAACAGAAGGGGAGTTGGACAAATCCATAAAAGCGCGGAGAAGAGGGGAAAAAAAGCATCTTGACTGTCAGATATGACCTTCTGCTTCTCGGAGAAGTCTCAGAGTCTCCTTTATGGGTTAACCATCCTTAATGCGTTATGTATGCCTTCTGTGGCACTCTTTGCATAAATGATACCAAATAATTGGGATTTATAAATTATTCATTGTGTATTAATGCAGGTGAAATGGCTTCCTGGCTTGGAGTGCTGTCTGTCGTTCAAGAAAATAAAAGCGAGAGAGTGAGAGAGAGAGAGAGAGAGAGAAAGAGAGAGAGAGAAATCAGAGACACTTGAGTGTGAAAAAAATAAATACCCAACAAAAACACATGCAATAAAAATGTATGAGCTGCAGGCGGCCAAGCGTGTGTTTTAAGTTCTAATGTGGCGTGCGGTTCTAAAAAGCTGCACTGGACCAAACGGCGCTTTCCTGCTCGGCGTGTATAAACCTAGATTTTTGTTTCTTTACTCCTGCCTAGTATGTTTAATTTTTTTAATAAAAAAAGAAATAGTCTTACCTGACATTAATTTATTAATATGTAATATATATTTTTGTACTGTTATTCATTTGTTAATGCTTTTACTATGAAATGTCTATTTTTTTATATTATACACAAAAAGAAAAGATAGCAATGAGTCTTACCAACATGACAATACTTAATCTAAAAGGGTTAAAACAGAAAAAAGCACACAGTTTTGGTATTTAAATGCTAAATGACACAAACCTAAAATAACTCTCAAAAAATACAGAAAGTCATGGATATATCCGCACAGAGACCAGCTACTGTGTAATGCATCTACTGCACTGCCTGGATCACTTGATAACTCCTCGGAAAAAGGCCTGTGTCATTTTCTAATTTAGTGCAGAAGAGAGAGAGAGAGAGAGAGAGAGAGAGAGAGAGAGAGAGAGAGAGAGAGAGAGAGAGAGAGAGAGAGGGGACACAAAGGGCCTTAAGTGGATCCTGTTGCGACTGATGCACGGTGGAGGTGGGCAGGGATGGCGTAGTGTCTGCGCTGGGCTCTCCCAGCATTCCCCTCATGCTGCCCTTAAATGCCTCACATTATACTGGTCATTACAGGGCTCCCATGACCCCGGCTTTAGCACATACTGACCTGCACATCTGAAACCAGAGGGGGGTAAGGGGGAAAATGTTTGGACTGATAAAGGCCTGGGCCTCGGTCAGTTTTAGTGCGACATAATATTTCTTTTGGCGGAGGAGGAGGGGTCAGCCGCGCTGGCTGTACATCATCACTAACTTATTAGATCTCCAAGGCAATTAGCCGAAAACAAACAGGCCAGACAGAGGCGGCATTGAGGCCCTGTGAAAGGGAGTCAGGAGGGCTAGGGGGGGTAGAAAATAGCCTGTGGCAGTGGACTACTGCAGAGCCGCATCAAAGGGCAGCCAATGGCATGGGCCAAAAGAAAGCATGGCATTGTTGCGCTGTAACTCCTATACAGTAGAGAGGCTTAGAGCATTATTTTGCTGCTGATTCAGGTTACAGGCCAACTCGCCCCCAGAATAATGGGCCTGGTAGAAAGAACTTTTCACCTGAACACTATATGCAGTGTGCAGCATGGTTAGTTTAGGATTAAAAAGTCACTACGTCCGCCCTCCCGCCTCCCCCCAAGGGTGTACTGGGCCGGCAGTCTCCTGTCATTAAGGTCAGAGGTACATCTTGATGCTGTCTGCTCATGATGGCTTACTACAAAACGAGCTGCAGAAATCTTAAACCTCTGTATCCCCCTGCTCTAAAGGTGGGGTGGAAACTTCCTCAGGTAATTGCGAGCAATAATTACAAATTGTTGGTGAATGAGGCAGACGAAAGTGTACTCAGACTGGGTGCAATCTTAGAACAACCTTTTAGAACATTTCATGCATTTGCGTGATTCTCTGTATTTTCAAGATGTTCAAATGTATAATCATACCTACACTGTTGACATTTGAAACACTAACATTGTAAAAATGATCACAGGAAAATCCCCTTTACAGGAGAAAACAGGCCGTAATATAATTACTGACAAAGAACACAAGGTTTTGATGAATGATTATATCAGCATTATTGTGCATTTTTATTATCTTTATTATTATTATTATTATTATTATTATTATTATTATTATTATTATTATTATTATTATTTACTGCACCTGATTCAATTCATCAAGGCATTATATGATTAGAGCTGCGAAATAGAAATTAGTTCATTAATAATTACAGCTAGAATGATAATTCCTTTTACTGTTATGGTTAGGATTAGACTAAGTCTGGTTAAGATCGTAAGTTAACAAAAAGAACTGAATTTTAAGGCTAATTAAAAATACATGAGAAACACTGTCTAATTAGAGACAACGGGCACATCTAGAAAATGCTTGATGACTGAGACTGGAAGGAAAATAAGTTGTTAAAAGATGACCTGAGAATTACTTGAGAGTAAACAAATATTACATGGCAAGTATTCTGGAGATTGTATTATGATAGCAACAACTTGCTTCCATATGCTTCCATAACACACAAATGTGAAGCCACTGTGATTAGAACAAGAATTTAATAAGTGGTGTCATCTGAGATCATCTTAGAGCTGCTATTCTTCATGGCATCACTTTAACAGTCTTGCTAGCCATAGGCTCTCCCTGTGGTACCGTTCAGGTATAAGGATGATTAAGTTTTAACTGCGCGGGGCTAACCTGGCCTCCTGTGTCGGTTCAGCATGTGAGCTGATAGGATCGGGGGCCAGGGCCCAAGGCCCAGGTAGTGGCCGTAGTTTGTTGCAGTAATTTGGATGCAGACAGACAGATGTCAGGTCGAGCGGCTCCAGGTGGAGATTATCATGCGTGAGTGATGCACGTGGGGTGGCTATATGGGCCGCTCCGCGACTCGACCCGGCTGCGTGGTGGTCTGACAGATGGCTGAGGGGGCCGCGGCTGTCACACAGCACCATGCCAGGTGCGGACGAGAAACACAAGGTGTCAGGAAGCATGAGGGAAGCACACGCTGTCCTCAGCTCGTCAGCTACAGCCACGTTAGAGCCTGTCCACCTGCGTCGACCAACAACACCAGCTCTGTGTGCTTAGGGTCTATAAAATTGTTTCAGGAGGCTTGTTTTTATTGTTTGTTTGTTTTTTTGACCATCCGTTAACTCCTTCCATCTTGTACATATCGTATGTTTGGGAAATGTACAAAACCATTTGAGACATTTTCTGCCTCAGGCTGAAAGTGATGGTTTTGGCGAAAAATCTAATTTACACATTTTCGCCCGTTACCCCAAACGCAGAATCCAGAGTTTGTCTGTTTTAGTTTTGAACTGGAGTTATGCTGCTAATGTAAATACATAATGGAAACTTTTAGCACACTAATTAGTCTTGTGCCTCAATCATCCAACATCTGCCTCAAGGCACATCCCTTTTTATAAAGAACAGTGTCTTTACAAAGTGTCAGAAACCACGTAAGTAAATTTACGCTAACTTGCTTGACAACTTGACACAGTTTGAGGCAAATATGAAATATAAGGATACAAGTTTACTTGTTGTCTATACGATGTTTGATCAACTAGATTTCGGGTTAAAAATTTGTGTACTTGATATGAACTCTTGTTAGAATGTGCAGGTCATGCGCAATGCTTTGCAGAAGTTTGCAACCCCACTGAACTGAACTGGGCCATGCATGCAGATTAGAAACATGCAATTGTCTGCAATTGATTTGCACAGTTAAACCAGCTCTAGAACAAACTAGCATGTCCGTCATGGATTAAAGAGATCCTAAATTAGCCTTCAAACACCCCTCGCTCCGCTTTGATCGTGTTTTCTTCTGATTGACAGCAGTCCCGGTCCCACAACACCAGGACACTGGGGCAGGGCAGCACCAAAAGACCATGGGACATTGGGATCAAGAAAGAAGAAGAAGAAGCAGAAGAGGAAGAAGAAGAAGAAGGGAAAAAAGGTGGGACAGGAGGGGCATAAAACTGGGAGGGGGACATGTTTCATCAGACTGATCAGTTTCATGTGAGTGGCCACTGGAATGCTGGGGTTTGGGCCTTGCTCTTTTCCCACAAGACTTCTTTTTTCCCCTTCCTTTTTTCTTTCTTTCTTTTTTTTAATTTGTTCTTCATTCTCTCCCTGGATCTGGTTACTGGACACGATATGCCGAATTACCTGGAGGATCAGTGGTGCCGGCCTGGGCTGAGAAGCGGCAGCTTGAGAACCAAGTGCAGATCAGACCTCTCCGTTGTCATTTGTCTTATTGTCTGAAGATCGCTACGGTCTGCTGTGTCTGCTGCCTCTCTGAAGAAGAGTGCTTTGGCTGTAACAGGCCCCATCATAATGATATCACTGGAAGCAGGGGAAACCAAGGAGCTGTCTCGAATCGAGACGTCCTGTAAACGTGCTGTGATCTGATCACCTCTCCTCACTGACCTTGTGGCAGGAATTACAGGGTGTCTCATGGATGCAATATGTCAATTTTACAGACTGTAAATGATTACAGTCTCTCTTGAAATATATCTTATCAGCGCACTGACAGAAACACATGTCTGTTTAAGTAGAAAATTGCATAATCTGACCATTTTTCTCAGAATATAGAGGTTCCTTATGGGTCAGTCCTCAGAAAGTCCTTCAAAAGTGAAACCATTTTGATGATTACAGTTGTTACCTCAGCATCGGTATCCCTGCTGCATTTTTAATTGGGGTTTAAGCTGCTTAAAACAAGTCTAGTTAACAAAAACAACAAATTGAGATACGTGGCTTGGGTATGAACATTGGATGTACTTAAGTGGTATTAAAATCAAATCTAATTCAGTTTCCTTTGTTAAAGTAAAGTCTATGCTTAATATGGTACATCTCGTGATGCTCTTCTTATCTCACATTTACCAGATTGATGCAGGTTTTGAGCTGTTACCTTGAGTGTCTGTCCAGAACTGCTAACATTGCTAACAAGCAGTCAAGGCTAACTTACACCAGCTAGCAAGCAAACACAAATTGTATACTGAAGTCAGTGCATCCTTCCATCAAAAGGTATCCTTTAGACAAATAAGACAATGCCTCTGGAATGCCTTGAAACATCTGTCTTTTTTGGTATTTTTATGCAAATCCAAATTATATTATCATCCAGTTTGCTGCTACCTGTTCTGACCAGAGACATCTGGGCTGTTGTGTTACTTCAAACCTCATTTCATATGTGCTGTGGGAGTGCTTGTGTAAAGCTGCCTCTGTGCAGATGTTTACAAAATTCTAGGAAACAATCATTTGAAGATAGGTACATTGTGTACGCATCTATGTTAGGCTAAGTTAGTACTAGAATGCATTCTTTCTTGGAAGATTTTGCTCATTTGAAAAGCTAAGCAATCCTCCTTTCGTTGTAAAGAAAGCAATCCACAGTTCAACATGGCATTTCGATAATTTTAGCTCTTTGGAATGTAGTAAAGCATTTTGAGATATCCCGGCGAGCTTCAGGAGGTATCCATATATCTAGAAGTGTGTTTTTAGCATTTCAGTGCACACTGTATCAGGCTTTCTTCATGTTACTCTTACCAAGGACCTATTGCTCTTTCTTTCCCTTTAACACAATAACTTTATTATCATGTCAAACAGTAAAAACTGTAACAACTCTTACTGTTGGCCACTTGTAAGGTAGAAAATTATGCTAATTGTGTTATTACCTTAAGTATTCACTACAAAAACAAACCCCTTAATTTGACCCCTTACAATTACTTTAATTTTGACCTTAATTTCCAAGAAAAAAAGATAAGAAGATTAAGGCTGATTAAGGGGTAAAACTACTGAATTTTCCACTTACCTTTTTCAAATTGCCCCTTAAATACGAAAACCTCCCGAATTAATGCCTAACATTTAAGATTAAGGGGTTTCACACTCATGCCTTAAAACCACTTTTAAGGTCAAATTAAGGGATTGGTTCACAAAATAATTGCCACTTAATTCAAATTAAGGTGATCTGGTGTATTTTCAGGGGTAAATTAAGGCAGGATTAAGCATATTTTAAGTACATTTTGTTTTGTAGTGAATGCTAACCCAAATTTTTTAGCTACATTTTACTTGATTTGCAGCATTCAGAAGAAAATGCAGTATTTTTTTTCTTAGTCTGATTTATAAAGTGTATGGTAGTTTTGCGCTTTGTGGAATGTATACAATGTACACACACCATTTTGAGTATGCATAATAGGCAATTTACAGAAGCAACCTAAATCCAATGTACCCACAGGCAGGTGGAAAAGCACTGGGAAACTGTTTCAAAACAGTGGATAGTGTAAAGTAATATTAAAGTAATAAAGGATATATAAAGGATATATAAAGTAATAGTATAAATGTGTAAAAGTAAAAGTAAAGTTTTATCAAGGAAAATGAGAGCAAATCTGCCATGCCAAACTCCTAAATGTTAGTAAGAATCAGTGGGTACATGGTGTCATGGTGTCATACTGTCATCGCCACTGCATTGCACAGTGTCATGTCTCACTCAGTCTCCACAGCGCAGCGACACACTGCATTCCTGCTCCTCATCTTTCAAAGTAGTGTGGACCACGATCGTAGCACAGCTACTATAGTAGTTGCTAAAAAATAAAATAACTTTAGGATGTTTCCTTTAACACTGAAAAATAATAATCAGCTGTGCTGGACCTCAATTCACTGTCAAAGAGGAAAAAAGGGAAAAAATGCTTTTTTTTTTTATATATAAAAGAGTAAAAATGTGTTACTTGAAAAACTGAAAAAAAATGAATTACTGTATAAAATACCATATTATAATAAGTGTAGTAACAAAGTAAAATTACTTAAGTACCGCCTCGCTCCCTCACCCTACCCACAATCAAATGAAATTAATTAATGTATCCAAGTGTACAAAACCTTTTGGCAGTTGATCCGCTGCACGAGGATGTGGGGCCTATTTCACTGATTTTATATTATTTGTTACATGTAATACACCAGAAAGAGTGAAGTGTTTTTTGGAAAGCCTCCAGTCCCTAACAGGCTGGCTTAATGAAACCCAGGAGGTTGCAGTGTGTGGGAGCACGGCAGCTCAGAACGCAAAATCAGTCACTAAAAAGATTGGTGCCAATTAATCAGTTTTTCTGACATTCACTACTCGAGGCTTTGGCAGCATGTAATCCTTCCGATGAGGACGAATAGTTGACTAAATAGGATTTTCTGACTTCTTTCTTCTTGGACTCTGTGGAAATAATGTACAGAATACAGCAGTTCTGTTATGCCACCATACCTCCATGCACCAGTGTGTTTCGAGATTGTATGGCTCTCATTTAGTGGAGGTACACATCATGTCCACGCTTGCTCACTGACACCTATATTAAGACGAAATAGTCATCATTATGGCCAGCAGGAATGATGAGTGTGAAAGAGAAAATGCCATTACAACACTGTATTTATTTAATGACCACCTTATTGTCCCTCACACTCAAATGATTAGGCGGTAATCTCTCCCTCGGCAGACAACGGCTGTCACACCACCGCCAGTGAACAAACGCCCAAGCAATGAAATGTTTCACACACACAGTGGATTGTGGCTCTGTGTGAGTGTGTGCTATTCCTGTTCTTAGGGATATCTGTATGTTTAATGTTTATCTGTGATGGAGAGGGAGGCTCTCTAGAGGACGTAGAGAAAGGAAGAGAGAGAGAAAGAGAGAGATAGACTGAGGGGTCTCATTGCCTATGCATGGAGGCGTTGTAGGCAGATTAAAATAACACTGAGTAGATTGTGTAAATGAAGGGGAGAACTAAGGAAGGCCTCCAGAGTCCATTATAAATTTTAATAATACATCAAGGTAGTGTAACTGAATAACCGATCTCTTAGGGAAGAAACACGACATTTGGCTAATATTACAATATGAATTATGAAAACAAAAAGAGCTTTTAGTTAATCTTGTCTTTCTACTTTTATTCTTTAGGCCTCTTTTTTTTCTTCCCCACTCACTTTTCCTGAATCCAGAACAGCATGTAAACAAATAAAAGTGGGGGAAAAACAGTTTGGCATCTCGGTAGATTAATTAATGTGCCTCCGACTTGGCATCGCGAGGTGGAAATTATGTGCATAAATAATGTCGCTAATTAAAAAGATGCAGATTAACATGCAAATAATGTTAATGAGGATCTGCAATTCCAGAGTGTATTCGCATAACATCAACAATTTAATGTGTTGGAAGGCTTGTGTTTGCATTACATTAATAAAATTCAAAGGGCCCCCCGCATAAAAAATTCTGTCGGAGTCTCCACTTCCACTTGTGAGTTGTAAATTCTGCGGGCAGTCACAGGCCTTTCCTTTGGCAGATGCAGGAGTTATTATCAGAAAAGGCAAGGCTGAAGTGATGCCATGTGCCAGGCTGACCAGCTGTTTGGACCTGGGCAGCCACAGCAACTCTCATACAATTAAATGTATTAGCTGGCTGTGGCACGCTTTGTTTATTGTGCCTGAAGTTTTATTTGTACAGTTTTTACAGGGGTTGAATAAAGCAGATAGTTCAGAAGTAGAGATCGAGATGTAATATCAATGCCTGCTGTGTTCCTGTGTGAACTCAGAATAATGCAACCTCTACATACTGTGTGTGTGTGTGTGTGTGTACAAATATTATATGATTGTATATGTAGACCTGTATGTGTCTGTGTATGCATGTGTGTGTGTGTGTGTGTCTATACATTATAGTGTGTATATTTGTCCCTGTGTGTTTGTGTGTTTGTGCAAATGTACTAGCCTATATGACTGTATGTATAGACCTGTGTATATCTGTGTATGTATGTGTGTGAGTGTGTGTGTGTGTGTGTGTGTGTGTGTGTGTGTGTGTGTGTGTGTGTGTGTGTGTGTGTGTGT
>JBBPDC010000007.1:17505938-17516521 GCA_037974485.1 Hemigrammopetersius urotaenia | reverse complement strand
TGTGTGTGTGTGTGTGTGTGTGTGTGTGTGTGTGTGTTTGTGTCCTCTGTGTTGTGTGTTTGGAAGAGTGGGGGTGTGAAGATATCGGGCGCGCTCGTGCTCCGTGTTAATTGTTTCATCAAGCTCGTGGTGACAGGGCCGTTCTGAGAAACAGCGCCGTCCCTCACACACACACACTTTCAAACACACACACTCGCACACTCATACACTTACACACATACTCACACACGGCCGCGGCGCGAGAGGGCCACTCCTTCTAATGTGTTTCACAGCAAAGGGAGAATGGCAGCAGTGAGCGAGCTGGTCCTCCTGAGGCTCGACTGTCTGTAGGATGTGGATCGTTAGCTGCAGAATAAACAGATCTTTTAGAAAAACAGCGCGTGTCTCTCAGCGCGCGGCACTCTGGGGAGAAGCGGCATTTTACCTCCTGTTCACGAGCGTTCAGCTCCTCCAGCACGAGCCTGGCCTCACACACACACACA
This sequence comes from Hemigrammopetersius urotaenia, assembly GCA_037974485.1. Classification (NCBI taxonomy): domain Eukaryota; kingdom Metazoa; phylum Chordata; class Actinopteri; order Characiformes; family Alestidae; genus Hemigrammopetersius; species Hemigrammopetersius urotaenia. Next base: position 17,516,039 of record JBBPDC010000007.1, on the reverse strand, counting down.
CACACACACACACACATACACACACACACACACACGCACACACACACACACCTTCATAACGGGACAGCGGGGTCCATAATATATGTAATATATCTTATGTCAGTTAATGCGGTTGCATCCATTCATATAAAATAACTAATGAATTAGTACCAACCCAACTTATTTATTATACTGTGTATATACGGTACTAATTACTATGAATAATTATTACAATTATTACTGTAGAAATTATGTTAGTTTATTATCCCTGCATTTTGTATTAATATCTCATTAATATTACTGATGTCGTTGTGGTAACAATGCTACTATTACTACTACTACTACGACTAATAATAATAATAATAATAATAATAATAATAATAATAATAATAATAATAATAATAATAAAAATAATAATACCAATAATATCAATAATAATGCCAATAATAATAATAATAATAGTAATAATAGTAATAAAAGTAATAGAAATTAATAATGTAATTATTTATTTATTTTAAAATAATAATATTAATTATTATGATTATGATTGTGATTATGATGATTATTATGGTTATGAATATTATTATTACCTATATTTATTATGTGCATTTACAGACAAGCTCTCAGAAAAGCTCCTGTCATAATCCTGTTGGAATCAGCATGTGCTGAATCAGATGCAGCTTTATTATCTGTCTCTGGGATGGAAAGCCCTACAGCCTAACGCAGGCATTAAACGCGGATCTGAGATAAACACATTTATTGGTGAGCCTCAGGTATTTTGTGACACAGATCAGGCAGCAGCTGTCTACACATCTATCATGTAGTATTTGCCAAATGCTGGCTTTAGAAAAAAAAATCTGCGTTGCGTTGTTTAGAGCATAAAATATACACATTAATATGCCAGATAAGGTTTAACGTAAAAAATATGCCGTTCAGTGGACAAGACAGGGCCAAGTGTTAGGAGGGCAAGTATAGCTTTCTACGTGTGTGTGTGTGTGTGTGTGTGTGTGTGTGTGTGTATGATGGGTGAAGCCTGCTAGAATATTCAGACACGGTTAATGCAACTGATAGCTTCTTGGGACATACGGTTTGTATTATGCTTGGCTTTGAGTGAGCAACAGTGTGATATTCAGAAAAGGAGAGCCAGGAGGAGAGAGAGAGAGAGAGAAAAAAAGAAACACAATGAACTCTTCAGCTGGGCACTGGAGCAGCTGGTCAATAACTTAGACAAGGGCTTGTAATACGCTTGCTCTGGGCTGCGGAGAATCCACAGACAACACATAAAATTATGACAGGAAGATGATGGATTAGGGTCATAAGTCTCGGTCCAGCCCTACAAACAAAACATCTCAGTTGCGTTTTTGCCACGATGCGTTTAATAGACGAAAATTAACAGATGTTTATTACGTTTCAGTCTTGACAAGCATAAAAAACCCCAAAACAAAACAAAACCCTGGGATCCGAGCTTGATGGATCAGCCTGGTCAGTGTGTAAAAGCAGATCTTCTCTCTGACCCCAGTTTGTTTGAGCAGGCCCAGTGTAGGCCTTCCTTCATAACTGTGGGGGGGAGGGGGGAGGGGGGGGCATTTCAAAGAAATGCAAAGTAGAATTGCTCTCTCAACTATTGGGAGAAACTTCATATTGAAATTATTCAATTTTGTTCCCATAAGTTAAGCAAAAACATTTACAGTAAACCCCCACGTTCACGGAGCAGCAGTTGCAGATTTTCGAACATCCCGACTCTGAGTACAGCTGACTGTGACGTCCGGGCCTCTTAGGCTGTTATCAAGGCAATAAGACAACTCACCTGAATTAACCTCCGCCCAGTGCTGCCCCAAATTTGAAAGTATCCAATCCCAGAATGTTGTATATATCATCAGTATTTTACATTCTAGCACATTCTATGAGCTCTTGTAATGTAAACCCAGAGAAAATCGGGAATTTACTGTTTTAAATAGCATCTTCAATTTTATGAACAAAACCAAAGTTAAACACCTTTAGTGAGTGGTTTGAGTAGCATTAGCCAAGCTTAGTAAACTAGCTCAGCTAACTGTTCACTTTCACAGCTAAACTCATAACACAGCAACACGCAGTAATGAAAAGCTTATGTAGTTACTGGTGTTTGTAAACTGTCATGTTGTATGTAGTGTTGTCATGAAGTCAGTGTTACATTGTTAGCATGAATGCTAGCTGTCACAGTTCTTCTTCTGCTTGTATTCGCACACTCAAGAAAACAAAAGCATAACCCTACATATGCCTCTCTGTAATTGTAGTATTTGTCAGTGTGTTTTATGAACTGAAACACCTAGGGTTAGCTAATATGTTAATCTATCTAGGTAAGATGGCAGTTCATCCTCACTTAGGATGTGTGTTTTTCATATCTGGGTACTCAAAATGACAGTAAAAATACTTTTTCCTTCCATTGTAGTGCTTTTACTGCAGTCAGAATTGAATCATTCAATTCATTTTTGGGACATTGTGGAGCACAGGTGAATATCCATCAAGTTCAGTTACCTGAAGTGACAGTGGCAGTGTTCAGTAAATTTTATTTTCAAAAATGTTACTTTTAGATCTGGTATACAGAAGAGCAAACGGGGCCACAGGCATTTGTATAGTGCCAGCCACTGTCACTGTTCCATTTCCCTTAACTCATACTCCTTCTCTGACCCCGTTTTGTTTCAGTGGTTTCAGATTCTCAGTGACTAGGTGAGGCATCGTGTTTGATCAGAGATGGCATTGTTTCAAAGGTGGAAGACTAAAAGTATTTGCACCTCTTTAATGTGCCGGTCATATTTTAAATATTTTTTTCATTGCCTCAGGTAAAATACACAATTCATCAAGGTCACGGTGGGCTGCTGGTACATTGCCCCCCTCCCCAATAAATACAGTGTTAGTTAGCTGAGCCTCTGAAGACATTCACTTCAAAGCACTCAGCTGAATGTCGGTGAGAAGCTATTTAAAATGATGATGGTGTTTTATTAGTAGGCTGCTGCTGTCACACCTAAAAGGAGCTGTAAAAGCATGACACATGAATGATAGAACTGATCAGTGACATGATAAGGAAGAGCATGATGTGATGTGTGCCCCTCTTTTGTCACAAAGCATAAACCACAGGCCTTCAATATTAATAATCCATGCTAGGATCAAGTTAAAAGCAATAAAACTTGCTTTTCAACATTTAACCTTTGAAGAAGGCCTCATGACTTATTGATGGCGAGCTGAAAATGCAAAAGAACGTAGTAGACTGCAGTTTTTCTATCGTTCCATTTCAGCTCAGACCAGGATTTGGTAGAGGTGCAAAATTACCTTATGGCCTATTGTTCATTCTAAGCAGGACTTGTGGGCAGATAGCAACAAGTGAGCTCTTGTTTCATAATTCCCAAGTCTTTATTCGAATTCTCCGAAAAATCAATTACACCCACCACCACCAACGCTGCTGCTGAGGTCCAACTAATACAGAATTAATCGCACTCAAAATATTGGCCAGATCATTTCCGAAAACTCCGGGAGGCAGAAATTAAATCGCAATTATCATAAAATCCATCATGATGATGCGCATTGTGCCGCAGTGTTTGGATAGGTAATGGTTTTCTAATGTGGCAATTTGCATAAGTAGCCCTGAGATGGTTTATCGTTCCTCGATCCGTACAATTACGATTCCTGCTCCATACATCAGAGCCCGGGAGCTGTGTAAAAACCACAGCGCTAATTAATAAGCCACTTACTGACTGCAGCTAGTTACGGCGGGTCCTGCCGCTGACCCCGGTGGAAGATGAGCCGTCTCAGAAGTGCCTGTGTGTAACTACAAACATAATGATGTGCCAGGAGGGAATCATTAAAAATAATTTACACAAGCCTTCATTTACAAGATCTTTTGATAGTGCACTTCCCCCCGCCGGTGTTTAGATCAGCGGTGCGGCCCCCACCCATTGGGGGGGGGGGGCGGGGGGGGGGGGTAGTGTATGCAGGAAGAGAGAGAGACAGAGAGAGAGAGAGCAAGGGAAATGGGGAGAGAGAGAGAAAGAGAGAGGGGGATACCTAAGTGGTTAATTAAGAGCTGTTGGGGCACCTCCTGAAAAATCCCTCTGATGTCTTCCTGTGTCAAGTGTCTCTCTCAGGGAAGAGCCACATGAGGTGGCTGCCTCGACTGGGCTAATTACTGGGGAGTGGAGCAACGGCAGCTGAGGACGAGGGCCCTAAATGAGCCACAGCTCAAGTCAGGGCCCAGAAAATATTCAACCACTCCACCCTCCCCTCTCCCCCCACCCTCTCCTTTTTGTGACTGCTTGGGCCCAGGAGCAGGAGGTTGGTGGCAGGTGTATGTTCATTCCAGAGCTGTTTTGGAAAGGTTAACTGTCCTAGGCATTTTCTGGGGGCGGGGAAGTAGGGGGGTGGAGCGGGCTGGATTTTTATACAACAATAGCGACGATCTTGAATTAAAAAAACAAACAAAAAAACTGCCACTCAGCTGTGTGCTCATTTTTGCAGACAACAGCCAGTGAATTAAGAGAAGGCAACACATTGCATGAGTCCATCTATCCGGCCATATGATCAAAGACATGTGTTCTCCAAAATGCAAAATCCTATTCCATCCCCCGAAATCTATTAAATGGTCATTTCAAAAAATGGGCTGAATCAATGCAGCAGTTTGAAATCAGTTTAATGCCGCCAAACCTCCCCCAATGAAAAACACTCTCATCGGCCGATATCACAAAGAGCCAGGAGAGAAGTGTACCAAATATGTCCTCTTTAATCTGCCCAATTCCCCGCTGCTGTGTCAAAATTCAGCTGGAGCAGGGCTGTTGCCAAGGAGCCGGGGGCCCTGAACAATGGCCGATCCAGGCGGGCCACGGTGGGCTCTGCGGCGGTCTGAGGCAGCCGAGCAGGCTGTAGGCTTGGCTGGCTCACCGAGGCCCCCAACAGACCCTCGGCCAGGCGCTAGCCCAGAGCGGACGCTGACGGGGGGGTTGGGAGGGGACAATAGAACCTCATGGAGCCAGAAGTGCCTTCAGCAAAGCGGCTTTGCGCCCAGGCCTGCTCCAGCCACATCAGCAGAGACACAAGGCTGGCAGAACAATCATCTTAACAATATGGCTGATCCGCTGACCTGCCGTTGCCATGGCTTTATCTTTCCAACTATTGGGTTTTGCAGAGGGTTTAGCGACGGAGAGGGTGTGGAGATGGGGGGGTGATGGATAAGAGGTCCAGAGCCCAGGCGGCTGCGACTCTGTAACGGAATGCCACTCCTTCAGAGGACAAACGGGGAAATTACAGAGTGGAGACAGCACCTACTGTTAATGACATGGTCAGGAGAGTCACAGCCACTAATGCACACAGGCATCTACACACATTTGGCTAATTTGGCGCAGGGGTCACCACATCACCAAACACATGACTGACTGCGACTTTCATCTTCAACCTCTCTCTCACTCGCCACAAGTCCTGCTGCTGTAGCCAATAAACTGTTACTGGTAAGAACATTGTCCCTGGCTGAACAGATGAGTGATTGTACTGGTAGGAACAGGATAGGATTGGTGAATCCATTTGTGCATTAATATTCAGACATTCATATTAAACATGCAAGATGTGTATCTCCATTTTATAAGATCTCACTGATCACATACTTTATATTGAGAAAACAGTAACTTTGGAACAAATGAATAAAATGAATAAAAAAGATGGCTTGCTAACTTTCTTCAAGGAAGGAAAGTACTGTTAGTACTCAGTGCCTGCTTCATCTAGTCAGTACTTCATTCAATTATCTTGGGTGGTGCTGATGAATTTCTATGTCAAATCAACACGAGCCTTGGGCATCCAAGAGCAGCTTGTTCACTCTATCTATCTTAGTTTGGGAAGGCATATCCAAATATGTGATTATTGTTACTAGCATTACTGTTTCATTTTTCTGATAAATGTTCACTCTTCAACTGTTTTATGTAGTGACATTACAATTAGTTTATTACGCTCTGAAATGTGTTGTCTGGTTAGCTAGTGAGTTGTGAGTAATGAGAGTTACCTCTTTAGCTCAGGCTAGAGGAGTATTATGTGCACAGTGTGTTTATTACAGAAGATCCCACTGATATTGTGAAGGGCAGTATGGACAGGGGACATAGCTCTTTCTCTCTCTTTCTCTCACTCATACACACACACACACACACACACACAATGCACTCATTGTTTAGCTAAGCAAATCCTTCACTGTTTATACAAAGAGGCAATTGCAAATGTATTTCAGTCTTCTAGAGATCACTAGCAGACAGCTTTCTCACTTTACTGCACATCACTTTGCTTCTTTTTGATCTATCGTGATTTCTCAATTATGTAAACGAAATTGTTCTGAGCCTCAAGTTGTAAATTATGCCCATTTTCAATCGTTCAGAGGCCTTTTCTTTAAGACTAGTTGTTGACTAGACAGGATTTTCCGAAGAGTGTTTCTGTCCAAAAACCAGGCTTAAACTCTAAAGCACTACATTATTAACACACTAGATTTGAAACCTGATTAGTTTTCTAAAAAGAAACCCAGAAGTAGAAAGCACGCTCTAGTATTTCCAAACTTAGCTCTTATAATAGTTGAATTCAGAATGCAGGGTTCTTCTAAAGCCCCAAATACGGAGCCTAGCCCTGCTAATTTGGCATTTACATTCCACTCAGGTTTTATTAATGAGATGAAAATAAAGGATTTTATTTTTTAATACCACATTTTTATGCCTGCCACGCTCTGCGAATCGTAGAGAATAAACAGTGGTATCAATGCTTGGCCAGAAAGAAACGCCACAGCGGCTGCCATGAAATTTGTTTATCTAGCCACAGAATGCTATTCAGCTGGGGATACAGCACAATGGTGCTAGAACTGTTGGGTTTGCAATTAAGTCTGTCTTCAGATGCTTCCCGAGCAATTCATTAACTCCACTCATTCCTGCCTAATGTGTTAAAAAAACACTGTGTAATTACACAGCAACTTAACACATAAAAGACCTTCAACTTTTATTCTTTTTCCTTTCCAGCATCCTGGAGAACTTTGTTGCCCATTACGGTACAATTATGCTTTCTCATTAACCACTTGACAATATGAAATCTTCATTTGCCGCTCTGCTGAGAGTCATTAGGAACAGTGCTGTTTTTAACATGTGTATTTCTTTGCTACTAGAAAGTGTGGTTGAGAGATATGCCGTCATGTTTGGCGCATTTCTTCATGAGGGCTGAAGGCCCCTGCAACTTTGCCAAACTATTCCAAACCAACAGGTCCAGTAGTGCACAAATATAGGCTAATAACACATTTTCTCATTAAGCTATATGATCAAAGGCAAAGAGGTGAAATTCATCAGCCTCCGTTATTGAAATTCTGATCTTTTATATCCATTTACTAAGAATATTCAGGACCACTGTTGACCAGATATTATTTAGGCAATGGATTGCTCTCAACACAGCAGTAATATAAACACTCTAGTTAAATGAAAATTTATATGGACCGGATAGAAGTGTATCAGGCACAGGGGAATTGCTGGGATGCTTTTACACACATCAGTATGGATGAGTATGGGTGCTTGGATGAGACTGGCCTTAGGCATCACCCAAACATATTCAACCAAGTCAGCTCTGTGGCTGGACAGAATGTGCATTGCTTAGATGTGTTCATTTTCCTTTTTAAAAAAAACAACTGAACATACTAATTAGTTCTTAATATTAGTATTTGCTTATTATGTAAAGTCTCTCCACAGGTACTCTAGTATTTGGACACCAGGTTCGGAACAGACTAGACATTTACCTAAAGTCTGAGGAACTCACACTTGTACATTAATCATGGCGAATGGTTGTATTTCAAGAGACGCAAACCATCCGCACCATATCATTTATGGGAAGTATGAAAGTAGCAGGGGAACTTTTCAGACTCCAGACTGGGTTTGGGAGTGGTTTAGCTTGAGTTATTCCCTTTGGTTTGTAACTGAACTGATTTTTGAAAGCTTATATTTTCACAGGCAGCGCAAAATGATTAATTGTTCCGGAATTGCACTTTAAAGATTTTTTAAAACGCTCAGTCTGGCAACCGTCGTCCCAGAGGAAGGTGGTAAACTAACACCATGCAGAGAGAGATTAAAAAAGCACATTCCACAAAATATACTAAATTAAATATCATGGGGCTGTGTGCAATGTTCGGCGGCTTTTTTGCTCCAAACCACTGCGGATCTGTAGAATCAAGGCTTTATTATGTTTAATGCATTAAGTAATTCACAAATCAGCATACACACAGAGTCATTGCGGCGTCTTTAGCATGATACTTTTATATATGCTGGTAAAACTTAAAACACCTGCCTGCAAAGTAGAATCCCCAGTGTTGAATTAAACAGTTGAACATTCCCCTGCAGAGTTAAATTACATTTCATTAAACTCTGTTTGAGTTCATTTAATACTGAATAGAGTACCAAATATGCGCATACAGCATTAACCACCACAGGCTATGAACAAACCGACAATACGCGCGATGGATAACTTAAATAGGAAAATCACTATTTTGATGTGGGGTGTATCAGAATAATTCAATTCAGTTTGCCTTTAACGTTATTTAAATTGTATAGCATGACAAAATGCTAGATACTAGATACTAGATACTGCACCATATATGGTACATACAACATTAAAAAAGAGCAAGGCAGATCACTTTAAACACAATTCTATAGTATAGTTTACCAAAGGTTGCTTTACAGAGGGAAAATGTGTGCTCACAGAACACAATGTAGTGTAGACACAATGCTAGTATAGACACAATACAAGTTTAGGCACAATATTATTGCAGACACAATACAAGGGTAGACACAATACTAAGGTAAGCACAAAACAAACGTAGACACAATGCAAGTGTACACAATACAAACGTGAAAGCAATACAAGTGTCCACAGAATACTACTATGCCCTGGTGACAGTATAAAGTAGTGATTGGTACAGGTTAATATCCACTAATATCCGCTAATGTGTACAGAAATATTATAAATACAGTACATGTAGTATTTTGGGAATACTTAAAAGTACACTGAATGCAAAAAGGCAAAGGTAATAGAGAAGTGGCTCACAGTGATGTGGGTGACACTAAGAAATAGTGCTTTCATACCGACTGCAGTCACTTGAGGATGGCTATGTCTGTGGGTTTTTTTTTCCAAAGCAGCAACAAAGCATTTAGGAGAGGGCCACACACTGGATATTTTTTCAGTCAACACTGATGCCCAGCCAAGCGCAAACCTCCTTCAACATCTAAAAACACCTCTTTGGCACCTTTGTGAAGACGCCAATTGGCTTGCATGCAGAAATATCTGAGGAGCGGAGGGGTAAATCTCAAAGCTGACCTAATTAAACATCTTTTGACGCGTTAAATTACACCGCCGGACCATTTGGATCTCTGGACACCCCACCGTGCCCCTCCGCATCCGATCTGCTTCGGCCAAAGAGAGGGGCGTATTTGTTTTACCCTTATTTCCCCCCACCATCTCTGATTTGTCTCCATCCGATGTGCTTCCTGGGTCAGAAAGGGGTGAGAAGAATTATACACTCATAAACACACTTTTTATGAAGTGCCTTTTTGAAAGCACACTAATAAAAATAATAAAAGATAACGTCCGGGCAGATGCATTCCAGTGATCAGAGGCGTCCGGGGGGGCACAGGGCCCGTCGTCATCCGTTGACAAAACAGTCATCTTATTTACACGCTCCACAATAAACCCACCACAAACGTCGAAAAGAGGAATAAGGGAGGGGGGGATAATTAGCATATTAATCTTTTTTATGCCGTCATCTTTCAGGTCTGGGAGAGCACGGTGTAATTTAAATCTAAATGCTTTCCTGGCATTAGAATTCATTTTAGATGGGTCAATTGTTCCCTAATAAAGGGATAGAAGGTGTACTTCATGCAGGAGATTTATGTTCGCCATTTGTTCATATTCATGTGCTGCTGAATACCCCTCAATTCAAATGGTGATGGCAGGCCATATCAGCTTCCTCGCAGCACCACACATCACTAACCACCAGCAATGAATTTCATTTGTAGGACAAAAAAGGGAAAGAGAGAGAGAGAGAGAGAGAGAGAGAGAGAGAGAGAGAGAGAGAGAGAGAGAGAGAGAGAGAGAGAGGGAGGG
>JBBPDC010000007.1:17486013-17498504 GCA_037974485.1 Hemigrammopetersius urotaenia | reverse complement strand
GCCCCTGGCAGTGTAGGTCCAGGTAGTATAGGACACGCTCCTATCAGCCCTGTGAGTCACGCTCCTGTCAGCCCTGTAGGTCACGCTCCTGTCAGCCCTGTAGGCCCCGCTCTTGCCAGCCCTGTAGGCCCCACTCCAGTAGCCCTGGCTCCCTTAGGGGCCCGCCTGCCTGTCGACGAGGGGCCCGTCCTGGCTCCCGGAGGGACCAGCCTGCCAGTCAACGAGGGTTCCGTCTGGGCTCTCGGAGGGGCCAGCCCGCCTGTCAACGAGGGTTCCGTCTTGGCTCTCGGAGGGGCCAGCCCGCCTGTCGGCGAGTTTTACGTCCTGGCTCCTGGAGGGGCGAGCCTCCATACAAGCGAGGGGCCCGTCCAGTCTCCCAGAGGGGACTGCCTGCCTGCCTGCCCACCTGCCAGCGAGGGACAGGCTCCCTGGAGCAACTTGCTCAGTGGTGGTATCCAGAAGGTAGGATTTGAACCCATGACTTTTTGGTCCAGAGATAAGTATCCTACCTACTAGGCCACCACCAGTAGGTACATGGTGGCTGATTAATTGTGCATGACAAGACTACTACACATACTTATTGGGCCAGTGAATTGTATTATAAGGAATATCTAATAAAATGAATGGTGAGCTTATACTGTGCAGTTGGTAGTGACACTCTATGGTTACAAATATCCCACTCAAAATCCGAACTAGAAATCTGGATTTCATTTCCCTTCCGATTCGCACATCTTGACTGGATGGAGGTCCGTGGAGGTGTGTGTAACTATTGCGTGAAACCTGACAACTGCCAGCCCTAGTTGAGCAAGAAGAGCACATGAGGCCACCTGAAACTTCCCGTGTTCACCTCCCCACCTGTCTCTGTGTTGAGCAGGAGACCTGCCTGAGAATGCCAGGTTTTCCATAGAGACAGCACCGTCAGCATCAAATGTCATAGACGTCTCTAGGTTCAGCGTGGGCCAGGCGAGAGCAGGAGCGAGAGCAAGACAGAGAGCTTTACATCGTCTTAGCTGACTCTTCACATTCAGACAAGGCAATTAAGAATAAAACAAAGGCTGTCAAAGGATTTAAAGAAAAAAAGACACTGAACAGCATAAAACAGGTTTAAATTTCCCTATTATAAAGCTACCAGTGATCCTCGAACCCCTGGGATAGAGTACTTTGTTCACATTTCGCAGTGGGACAGCTAATTTTGTCAGTTTTTCCTCCCCTTTTTATTTCTGCCTTATGTTTCTTTCTTTCATTATTATGTATTTAAATGCTCCCATAACAAGAAGTTTTCAGCAGCCAACAAGTGACAGCATTTGCGGAAACTCCTAGAAAAACATCCCAGATGTGTCCTCATGAAGCTGAATGCCAAGAGTATGGAAAGCTGCATCAAGACGGGGTCAGTTGCCCTTGAAGTGTTTAATATTTTAAAAGCTACTTAAGTCCAAATGTGCTATTTCAGTTTCAGGGTTTTTACTATCATTCTAAAATGCTTAGTGTAGTTAAAAAAGAAAAATGTACATTATATTTGCAGTATGTGTTTCTGTTTGCAGTAGTTTTAATCTAAAATAAGCGAAAGAAAAGCGAGTCATGCAGGTGGCATTGTTGCTAAACATCTTTAATCAAAAATAAAATGTGTAATACAGCCATGCCTTACTTTCATGAAGTCCCAAAGGAGTTGCCATCAGCTATTGTGAACTTTTAGCGCAATGTTTGTCAGACAGCAGTGATGTTTAACTCTGTCCATAATCTTGCAAAAATCATTGCACAGCCTTAGCCAAGCAATGCGACTGAACTCTGTACTGTTAATGAATGCAAATGCACATCTGAGCGTAACGCCGCCTCTCCCGCCACTGCGGTAGGGCACGAAAGAGAAACAAAGGGAGCAAAGAGACTAAAATAAACACATGAGAAAACATCCACCCATGTGAAAGAATGGCCTGCAGCTGTGTGTTTAACCTATCTAGCAGCTCCAATCAATGTCGATCCTCCACCTCCTCTCTCCTTCATGTCTGCAGCCTCCGCTAAAGAGGGAGCCACTCGCTTTGTCGCTCTATGAAACATGCACAAACTAATAGGATGAGATACAAAAAAGAAAAAAAAATATGCTGACAGTAAATCATATTACATTCCTAATAAGCATTAACTGGATAACTGGGTCAAAGCGGTATTATCTTAATTGATTTTTTTCTTAAGAAACCTGACAGGAAAATGTCAATGCTTGAATATTTCTTCATGCATCATTAAAACAAGATTGGCTTTTAACAAAAGGAGATTCCTGTGCCGAATTGATTCTTGCTCCAAGCTGCCTGCAAGTAAGTGTATTACATAAAAATCTATACAGGATATTAAAACGACGCTATTCGGTAAGACAGTTACAATTAAAAGCTGACACCCGCCCCCGTCCCCCCCTTTTGTGTGGGCTTCGGCAGCCTGCCCACAAATGCATTGGTGCTCTGCTGAGAGACAGACTAATCAATGGAGGTGCACAGAGGCGATGGGTTACGAGACTGGCAGCAAGGGGTAATTGAGCTGTTCTGGCTTCTGCAGTGACATGCAAGAGTTTCCTTCTCACAGATCCGTTAACCAGAAGGAGCAGGGCTCGTCTGGTCTGAATGGATTGGTCTGAACTCTAAGATCTTTGGCTGATGCCAATTTGTTCCTCTGTGAATTAGTGAAAGACCTAAAAACATTATTGAAGTGCAATCATGAATTTGCTAACAGCTATATGTACATGTAAGCTCTCTTACTGACCACTTTAATATAAAAAAGTACCTTGTAAGACCACCTTGTTAGTGTACAGGTAGACCTTTGGCCCTCTGCCCCTATCATGTGCATGCCATCGTGTGCATGGTAGGCCAGGTTCAACCAAACAGCAACACTGCTGTTTTGAAAATGGTCCACTAGTCAAATGATAATGAGTCAAGCTCATGATGTCTAAAAAACTGACAATCTATGGTCTGTACATATATAGTGGCCCTATAAGGCAAGAAGAGTTCATATAGTTGTCAGTGTGAGGAAGTGCTGGGTAGAGGTCTCTTATAAAGAATATTTATTGCTAATTATGATTGTTGCAGAACTACTGAGACCTGGTCTAACAGCTGTGCTGATTCCTCACTGGGTCTTCAAATCTTTCTGTCTGAGTTTCCATCTCAGTGATATTTGATGAGGAGCTGAGGCAGCAGTTTGTACTGCCAAAGTTCTAGCAAGGGAGTGACGCTGTCAATGAAAATATGAATACTGTCATCAGCAACTGGTTAAGCAAGAAGAAGTCTGCATTTCTTTGCAGGACTAACCCTAAAATCTGTCATTGATCCTGTAGAGATTTGGGGTTCTAGTTCTGCAGTAACCCATGTGTAGGCTGAGATAAAGTCACAAGTCCTGTAATTGACTACTGAGATCATGCTGTAGTCTAGAAACGAACACTGCCGTCTGCATGTCTGCATGTCTGAAGCTGCTGTTTTGATCTTTGTTCATTATTCCTTGCAAAGGAACAATATACCTGGAGATAATCATACAACACACATTCAGTGTACTGAGGAGCCTACCTTTTACAATTACACACATAACAGTGTGGGGTGACCAGACTTTAGATGATGTAAGAATTCTTGCTAAGTGTTGCACTAGTGTTATAATTAATGCCCTTCAAGAGTTTGAGAGCACCTGGTCTACTTTTGACACGTTCCCACCAATGTGACTCCCCTGCCATTACTTTTTTAAATAAGCAAAAATAAGCAAATTCTTGGAACAGTTTAAAAAACTTAAAACAGCAACTTACTTTGGGTATATTTTACAGCACTTTGCTTCATGTTTGTCCTAAATATGAAGAGCAGTTTGGGATTATGCAATAATTTAAAAGTTTTTTTGTGTCTACAAAACAAACAAAAAAAAAGATTGACAATGACAATTTAAACACCTGAAAGTTCGACCTGTGAGTCACAGTATACCCTTGTTGGCATCAGTGCTAACAAATGACAACAAAAGTAAATATCTGGAGGGTAGGGTATTATTCCTTAAGGTAGAACTTGGGAACAGATGATGCTTAAGTTTTTGCACAAATCAGGGAGATCTAAACATTGTTTAATTTTGAATGTTAATTTACTCCAAACTGAAAAAAAAATCTGTCAGATTCATGGCTGGGTGCACGCAAGCTTTAGATACAATACTATATCTGTGAACCTGTGAAACTGTGGAGCTCCAGCAGACAGAGTCCCAGCCCCTGAGCTGGAGGGAGACTGACAGTGATAGGAAGAAAGAAAGAGTGAGAGAGAGACAGACAAAGATGGAGAGAGGGAGACCAAGGGAGAGGGATATTGGCACAGACGCCCGACAAGTGTGGTGGAATAAATGAGTCTCACTGACACTCTGATACTCATCAAGCGACTTCCCACCGAGCGCCATCAGTTAAGACCCAATAAAGATGTTGGGGCTGAAGGAGACACACACACACACACACACACACACACACACACACACACACACAAACGGCCTGTTGACAGCTAAAGCACGGAAACACAGTATTTGTTTGCAAACACATGGGCCAGTGGGTTTTTATTTCTTTATTTTTTATTTGTCAGGTTAGATTTCAGGCAAGAATCTGCACATTTGATACAGCTAAACTGTAGTGATGCGCGAAGCGAAGGTCCTGAGATGTAACTTTGTGTTTTTGTGTTCACGATACAAGGAGGGCTTGGTCACACAAGTTGTTGGATGATCTGTGTTGTCTTGCAAGACTAGTGTCTGTGGCATTTGGTGTTAAAAGAAAATCTCACACACTCCTTAATTTGGGTGGATGTGCACAAGCCACTTTCTTTTGAGGGTTCCTCCTGGAAGCATGCAGGGAGACATGTAATGATTGCATAAAAACAAACCTTACAGAAGTGCGGAGTTTGCTTTGTTGTTACAAATTCAGCTTGTGTCTGGAGTGGCAGGACTGGTGCGTGTGTGTCCATGTGTGTGCAATGCAATGCAATATTCATGACAAATTCTGCAGCAACTTGTCTGTTTTCTGTGCGTCTGGAAAACAGAGAGAGAGAGAGACTCACCTGACATCTGCATATGCCATTCAGCATTTGCAAGGGGGGCACACTTGTGCCTCTGGAAGACTTCCTAAACACTTTGAGGTCAACAAATTATTAATATTTAGCACTGGTGCTGATGACAGCATGGCTTCCTCCTGGGGGAGGGAGAAAAGAGGAGAGGAGAGGAGGAGAAAGGAGGTGAACAGAGGGGAGGGATGGAGTGAGGAGCAGAGGGAGACGGAGGAGAGGAGCTCCAGGGGTCTCATCTCTCCTCGGCGCCGAGCTTGTTTGGCAGATGGAGCTGTCAGTTTGGCTCTCCGCTTAATGCCTTCATGCATATGGCAGGCTCCTTTAAAAACTCACGCTCATGTATTATCTATGGGGCTAAAAAACAAGCAAGGTGCGGCGAGAGGGAGGGGTGCGCCGGGCATATCACAGGAGTTTAAACTTCTGTAAACAACGTGGGCCACCGGCGTAAGACGTGATTTTACTGTCAGGAGCGGCAGGAACATATGGGCTGGGACAGGAAGTGGTTGCGTACCTGCACTAGGCGCCCACCTCCACCTCCTCCACCGGCACGCGGACGAGGCTGAGACATGATGTCGTGTGACAGTGAGAGACAGATGAGGTAGGGGAGGGCTAGGAGGAGGGGAAAGGGTGGTGATTACTTTTTCATGAGCTACCTGACAACTCATGTCCTGACCACTAAAAGAGCAGCCTCAATACAAAGAAACAACTCCATCGCTACTGCTTTATGAGGAAGGTCTGCAGAGTCATAAATGATGGGATACAGACAGGGCTGAGAAAGGGAGAGAATGTGAAAGGGAGAATTAGCACAGGATGAGGATACAGTGAGGATGAGACTGGTTGAGGATGGGGAGAGGGGGCAGAGAGAGGGCAGAATAGGCTGATGATGGCAGGAAATGGGACAAAAATGATGTAGGACTATATGAAGACAGGATAGGATGAGGTTGGGGCAGGACAAGAGGAGGATATGTGCGATAAGGACACGATGGGACTAGATGAGGAAAAGAGGACATAACGATAGTACAGAATAAAGAATGAAACAAAATAACGGTAGGATGGACCTGTCCCACCCCATTTCAAAGACAGGACAGGTGGTGAGCAGTCTAAAGTTATCGTGACCTGTTAGAGAAAGAGTATACCATTATTGTCATATGAAAATCTTGTGATGTGTTTTTTAATCACATTTTTAACATTATTTGAAATGTTTACTATTTTTCTCTAGTGAGCTACATCTGTGTGAATAGCATATGACACTACTCTCGCCAGAAAATTTGGAATTCTGTGACCTAAAGTCACAGTGTATGTTTTAGCGTCAGATTTCAAATTTCAAAAATCGTCAGAGTCAAATTTCAAAGTTCCAATTCACACCAAAATGCCACAGAGTTGTTGTGCTCGCTACTTAAGCAGGTCGCATGTAAGGCAGAAAAGAGACATTAATCAAAGCTAATGCTATACTACAGACAGATATGAAAATGAGAAAATGCAAGAGAGAGGAGTGTAATATTCATATAATGATGCCGTTCATTCTCACAGTTGCTGTCTTTCCCTGAACACCTCACAACCGTAACCCTTTTGAAACTAGAGCATGGGGTAAGCTTTAAAAAGGCGACGGAAAAAAGAAAACCTGCAGTCTGATCAATAATTAAGCCTTCCCCTTTCGTCTGTCATCGTGTGGCCCTGTAACAACAGCCAGCATGACTGACAGATCTGGAACATTTGATGCTGGACCACATTCATTCTGGAGGTCAGCACTGCATGTCTCCTGGTTCAGTAGTCTGTGTAAAGTGCCAACATCAGTCACCTGTTTAGACCCACAGACTAACAGAAGAGCTTTTCATTACTTTACATTTTCTACTGTGTTTGAAAAACCAAACTCATTTTTATGCTAAATGTTTGTGGTCCATTACAATGAAATATGTGCCATTTGGACAAAACACATCCCAAAAACTTAATTTGACAGCTTGTAAACATAATTTGACAGCTTTTAAACAACAATATGAAGTTAAATAAACAAAGGCTTACAAAATGTACTAGGTCATTTCCTTTCTTTTGTGTCATACCCACTAACTTTGCTCTATAATGCATGAGCCGACTTCAATTGACCATGATGCCAGTAAGTTTGTCTGTGTTCTGTCCAAGATGAAATAGATGGTTATGATAGTTGGCCTTCATTATTATCATTAGGCTTTTTTCTCCCCTGTGTTTTCTAAGAACACAGAATTAGATGAAAACTAAACTTGCTTGTGTTTTATTGAAAACCCCACAGAGCAGCCAACAGATTTGCAACAGCTGGTATAATGAAAAAGTAGCATAAGATTCAGTTAGATGTCTCAAAACATTTGACTGGATTATCAAGAGGCCTTTTGAAGCCTAACACAAGCTTTCCTGAGACGCACTGCTCCTAATGACCAGATTTACCATGCTGTTCTGGCCAGTAGTAGCTTGTTATGGCTGTTATGAAGAGAGACAGGCCGGTAAATAAAGCTGACGGTAATGGAGGAATCGATGGGCGTATTAAGGGCTGGGGGAAATATTGATCACATCTATCAATAATTCAGAAACACAAAAAAGGCTCACACTCGGTTTGCCACACTCTATCCTTCTGTGTGTGCGTGCGTGTGTGTTTTAGTTTGTGTGTGTGTTTGTGTGTGTGTTTCGAATTTCCGTTGTCATCATAAACCCAGCAGCCCCCTGCTGTCCTTCTCATCACGTCCATTTTTCAGACTCCTTTGCGCTATTCCTCACGTCTCCCTCTCGTTTGTGAGCTTGCGGCCGTGTTATTCTGACGCATGGCAGATAAACGACTCCTTTTATTTATAGCTCGGACAAGGAATGACAGCTGCTGTTTATTCGGCGTGTCAGAAAAGTTATTTTCAGCACGTCAGATGCACGGCAAATGTGGAGAGGCGGTTTGCCTTCGCTGAAGACGGCAGGGCCGCGAAGCGAGAGCGGGGCAGAGAGAGAGAGAGAGAGGGAGAAGAGAGGAAGACATTGAGGAGAGAGAGGAAAGAGAAAAAAAGAAGGGCTCGGCCTAATAAACTGGCATCCCCCCTCGGTGTGCGGTGTGTAGCGAGTGTTATTCATTATTCATGCTCATTAAACTGGAGTCCTCCTAAGAGCTCTGGCTGCCAGCTCCCTGCCAAAGTCTGCTGGGTTTGTGATGTGCCCACTTGAGACCGACAGGATTTAAATCCAGGACACTACTACTGAATAACGAGCAGAAAACCATCCTAACCACCCCATCACACACACACACACACACACACACACACACAAGGTGCATACACACATAGTCTCTAAACACATTTGACAAAATAGAAAATGATTCTTCCAACCCTCCCCACCCTGTAACCCCCACCCCCCCCCAAACTTATATACAAAAATATGCATGTGCATACACTACACTCACATGTATGCATATACTCACATAAACACACATGCAAACACAGACAAAAAGTAAAACACATTAAAAAAATGCTTTTTGTGTAGGTTTGGTTGGTGCTTGTTTAGTTATTGTTTGACAGACTTCAGTGCCAAAATACATCCATATACACACACACACACGCACACACCCCCACGCACATGCATTGTGTGTGTCCCCCACCCCAACACACACATACACACACAGCATTAGGCTTTGATGGCCTGTGCCGTCGCTTGTCTGCTCTGAACATTTGTAAAAACATAAAACGGAGTGGGAAGCATCTCGCGTTTCCCGGACCCCCTGCCGCCTCAAGATTTTCTCACCGTTCCGGCTTCAAATGAAAGCACCGCAGCCTGTGGCTCTCAGCCGGTGCAGGCAGGAGGCCGGCAAGTGGTCCGAGGCGTTAAAAAAAATGCGCCAGAAGTAGCCAGATTCAGTTTGTGCAGAACAACTGGCCTGACCACGCCCCTTCTGCCTCCCTGCTGAATCGCTGCCTTACAAGCTGAAACGTCTCCTTTTCCCATCTCCAACAGATGAGTGAGGAGCGGAAGTGGCGTCCAGGAAACTATTATTTACTGAGATGTGTATGCCCATAGGCCCTGGCTGCAGTCAGGGTCTGTCTAAGGGGTCTGAGGAGCTTGGATAAATAAAGCTTTGTGCAGGTAGGCAACTAGCACTTTCCCATATGTGCATGTGTGTAGCGGCAGGACAGACCCCGGCCAGCTCTTTCATATACTCCTAATGTACTGGAAAGCCGGCCACAGCCGAGCGCAGCAGGCTCTGGTCCAGAACAGCACCAGCCTTCGAGAGTAACAGAGAGAGAGAGAGAGAGAGAGAGAGAAGCCATGTGGGTGGAATACCCAGTGGACCATTCGTTGTCAGTTTGGGTTATGTTTTAATAGTGGACACTCCAGGGCTGGACTGGAGCGAGACAATGTCAGAAACAAGAGGTCTAAGCAAACACAGCGGCCGCAAGAGCCCCCTCATTTATCATGGGCCCGTCACACACACACACACACACACACACACACACACACACACACACACACTCCAAGAGACGATGGGGCCGTCCACTGTTGTCTTCTGCGGGCCTCAAGCAGGAGACATTTGAACAATCTCCTTCCTTGTTCCGTTCACAAATTCCAGATTCATCTAAAGCAACAAAACATTGTTAGGAATTCTAAATCAACTGGTAAATAGTGAACAAGGGAAAACAACATTTATGCATAGTTCTGACATGAACTAACTTCATCAATTGTGAAAATTTCGGTAATAGTAATAACATATTATTGGAAAATTATTTTATTGATATTGAAAAAAATATATAATATTTTTATAATCTATCTTCTTTATTTTGTTCACTTTTTGAATTAATATGATACTAAAATCACAGCAAGACTAGTACTATCTTTAAACAAACCACAAGCATCTTTTATTTCTTTTTTTTTTACTTCAGTGCAAGCTATCAAATAAGTGCTTATTAGAATTCACACCCTTCACCATCAACTTTAACTTCTCTCCTCATTCTATGTAGGAGAATTTAGGTTCCAGTGAGTTAATTATGATTCACTGTTGCTTGAGCTTTGCTCTGGAAGAACAAACAAGACTTCAAAGGCAGAGTGTTTGGCTAAAATAAGGTGAGGGTGAACGCAAACATACATTCAATATTCCTTCTTTTTTCCTTCTCTCTTTAAAAGGATCCGTTTGCTCAGATCAAAAGCCTAACCTTTCGACCGTAGAGAACTCCCTTGCCAGGGCTTGATTTTCTAAATAAAACTTTCTGCGGTGGCTTAGAGGCTCTGGAGGGCACATCTTGTCTCTGCTCAGGAACTTTACAAATGCCACATGTTTGCAGGTTGGAGAAGAACAAGTAAGTGCAGCTAAAACAACAAGTGTCAATTAGCGATTTGCACGGCGTGTTTTCGATTCTGCTATGGAAATCCATCTCCCTGTGGTCAAAAAAGCAGAGCAAGCCTCTTTGGGCCACTCTGGGTCATAGTTCTGAGAATAACTCAAGACTTAAATCATTACTAAACCAAGAGTGCACGATCGAAAATAGTCATTTTAGAAATATTGTCAATGACTGTGACACACAGGAATAAATATACTCACTCATCCACTTTATCCTGCATTGGATATCCCCTGCATGGCTGCCTTATGAGCTTTTATCTTCCTTGAAGCTTCTATATATGTCTACAGTCACAGACTTTAGCACATCTGTTCCACCCTGCAACATCTTCTACATTAGTTAGTGTGGCCCATTTTTTGACCACTTGACCACTTTTGACCAACAAAAGTGGACCCTTCTCAACAAACCAGTGACATTTATGGTGCTTCTTTGTATTATTCTATGTATTCTGTGTATTCACTTTATTATACAGTGTGGTTGATTTTTATGCTTGTCTCAACACATGGACCCTCAGCCAAAACCATCCAGCAATGAACATTAAAGTAGTCATAAACTGACTAGTTTGAGGACCACTATCAAACTGTGCATCAAAAAATGAACTATAATCTCTAATCAGTAAGACATACATAATTAGAAAACAAATAGATGCTTTTTCTATCATACTAGGAACATGTGGTTCCCACAAAGAACTACACACAAAGCAGAGTTATACCCCTGAGCCACTCTGTGCAGCTGAATCAAGTGAATGGCTACAATACTAATATTAAACCGGTTAACCATTTTATTAATTAACCTGATTTCTGAATCCTGATTTTCATTCTACAGTTTATATGGTAATTTCTTGGTTTGTTTATATTTATAATAGATTCTAATGTAATCCACTAATTTCATAACTCATTACAAATTGAGTTACATAATTAATTGCATTTCTTTTGGTTTACATTCTGTTTTAACAAGCTCACAGATCTGACTCAAAGTTTAAAATGTACTCTTTCAACAGATTTTCTCCATTCATTTCAGTGAGCCATAATGAACAATAATGACAATTATAACATGCTTCAGCAATTGCAATCAAGAACTGTTACTTTTGAGAGTTAATCTCTTGCCTTTACCTCAATATTTGCGTGTCAGAAGTGAGAGGTTTCAGCATGGCTCAGTGTGCGAGGGGACTCATTGGAACAGCAGGCTTGTCAGATTTTGTCACAGTATTTCTCTCCCCAGGCAAGCGACGATGATGGCTGACTTCATTTTCCCTTTCTACTCCCCCAATCACTCACTAAATAAATCAATACGGTAAATAATTGGGACATGGGTGTCTAAACATCCTACTGTGGCTCGGAAGTGTAGCCAACTCTGAACTTCAAGAGGCATGTCTTCCTCCGATTTTCACTCAAGAAGGAGAAACAAGCAAATATTTGACACAGGCTTATCCTTCCAGTTGGTGTTTTATTTTCCCCATAAACCCATGCTACAATATTTTCAAGTTAATGGTAATTTTTGCATCATATTATTGTGAGAACCAGTGTCTCTTCCACCATTAAATCGTCATATTATATTAGCATTTTTAAACCATTCTCATTTAAACTAATAGCCTGAGAGATTTCCAAAACCTGCTGTTGGTGAATGTCATTCTAAGCCATTACAGACCATTGACACATTACTGTATTCAGTACAGGCTACTAGGACCTCCACTTATGTAGGTCTACAAAATAGGTGTATGATTGCAGAAATTAGCCCATCTATTCATCACTAATCAGCACGAGTATATTAGGTACAGTGGTGGTGTTGGAGTCACTGCTAGGAGGAGAGTGCTCCACCCCACAAAAACATCCAGCCAAGAGAGACTCTGTGCTCAGAAACACAGGCTAACACAAATTAAATTTTATGAGATGGGCTGCAGAGTCTAACTGTACAGCAGCAAGGGGGGCTACACCATATGGACATAAGTACTTCCTGTTAAGGGCAGTCTTGATGTATTGGCATACCAAGACTTTTTGGACAACACCATGCTTTCAAATTTGTAGACACAGTTTGGGGAAGAACTTTTTAAAGTGAAGTGAAAGTGACCATTTGTCATACGTGAACACACCACAGCACACAGTGTGAACAGCACGAAATTCAA
>JBBPDC010000007.1:17446987-17463558 GCA_037974485.1 Hemigrammopetersius urotaenia | reverse complement strand
AAATCGGAGCAGAAACAAAGGTGTTGCGTTTATATTTTTGTTGAGTGTATATATATATATATATATATATATATATATATACATACAGGTTGGCTAGCTAATGCTAGTCATGGAACCACAAAAGCAGTTTAAATGCACCACAATGTCTTTAGATACTCTTGAGATTGAAAGTGTCCAACCAACAATGTCACGGCAAGAACAATTTTAACTTTGAACTCAATTAAATATTTTATGTGGGGTCTTTTATTACAATTTTGAAATGTCATGTAGATGTTTTATCTAACCATATTTACCATATATTTAATACCCAGTAATTTAGCAACAATGAACACCAAATACAAAGGCAAATGATACCTCAATTGAAATGGTCTTGTCAACAGGGAGACATAGCGTAATTAACACAGAAATGTGAGTATTATTACAAAATGTCCACAGTTTAAATTCGACAAGAATGATGATGAAATAAAAGTGGAGGTTTTGTATTGAATACATATTTTTTTTGTTCCTTGCCATCATTAAGCCTTCTCTGAGGATTCCCTAATGCTCTTAGTAAATGTATGCATTTCTCAGATGTGCTTGCCAATATTGCTATATTGTCTAATCCACTGGTCATCATTAGGTGGCAGAACCAAATGGAGCCTTTAAGGAGGAGAGGCAGAATGAGGCCCAGTGAGAATGCATTCGGCAGAAGCAGAAAAACAGGATTATCCCTATATAGTTCAAGGCCATCTTTCAATATGGGTCCCATTCCTCATGGGTCAGCGGGTATTCATGTCCTCCCTCGTCCACTGCCATTCATGACCATGTGGTGCTCATTCAGCCATTGTTGCACTTGAGTTAAACCACATTACAGGACCAGAGCAAAAAAAAAACCCAAAACATGTGAGTTAATTCCATTGGTGCAAAATGGAAGAAGAGAGCAGGCAAAAAGCTCCACAGATCTGTGTATATATTTGAATGTGTAAAGTCCAAATTTGACTTTACATTTCAAGAGAAGTATTTGATTATGACTCATTTTTAACCACAGGTTATCATTGTTGATAACAAAGTATTATATTATTAATTTGTCCCTTGTAGTGCATGGAAACATGTGAAGGAGTTGCGTAAACAATTTGTGTTTCTCATTAGTTTTGTCATTTTTTGAGATTGGAACAAATGAAAAAGTAAGAAATATGGACTTACATGTCAGACATGTAGATTAGAAAGTACACTTGAGGCCAGAAGTTTGGGCCCACTCTATAATAAATAATAATAGATGATACACTACTCTTTAAAAATGTTAAATTTAGAAATTATTATATATACTTAAAACAAATGTAACTGAATTTAATGGATATGTAAGCTTTTGAGTTTCATCAAAATAACCACACCCTTTTCTTTATCACAGACTTGTTGGATAGGATCCAGAAATTGTCTGGAAATAACTTGTGTCCAGACCCTCCCAGCACCTTTTCGAGTCTGCAAACAGTTCTGTCTCATTTGCTGCATGTTCATTTCAAACTTGTCAGTCCAGCTCATCCAGCCACTATTAGTCTTCGCTTGACTGTAATAAGACTGTTCACCTTTAGATTTGAAGCAGTCATCCTGCAGTTTCTTTTACGTGACAAAACTAAACAATCATCTTTAGCCTTTGATGTCACTTTTCTTTGGCCCAAACAGTTTCTGATTATTGTTGCTTCTAGTCAGCCTTTTTCTCTGTAAACAGTAAGTCACCCTATGCTTAGAAACATTTAATTTTCTGGCTATTTAATGATGAGAATCCCACTTAAAATTCGATTTGAGCCCTACGTTCAGTTGTTAACCTTTCTAGCCATTACAAACATAAAAATAATAAACAACATTGAATGTTTTGATTTTTAAGTTTTTATAGTACAGCAGTAGGTACAGTTCATTTTGATACAGATAAAAGTGAGAAGCAAATAGTGTAGTCAGGCATGTGACTGCTGTTCAGTTAAATAAGTAAATCAAGTTCAAGTTCTGACATTAGCAAATAGCCTTCCCTACACAAAGTGAATGTCAGTGCATTAAAAACAGACCTCCAAACCAATAGTTTGAGACTTCGTGGCTCAATAATGTGTTACTACATACAATAAAAGATTTGAAACTAGTAAGTTTTATTTAAGTATTTCTAATATTAAAATAAACAATGTATTATTTAACAAATCAATTAATGAATCAAGGATGAGCCCAAACTTCTGACCTGCAACTATCTAAGCATTTCATTACATGCTATTATAATTCACTATATATTTTGTGGTTTTATTATAGGTTTCATTTACAGCACACAATGTGTTGAATGAAAATTGAATGTATAGCAAAATGACAAAAATAACACTGGACTACTAATGTTAAAATATGACTGCATCACTTGTCTGTATCATGAACGTGAGTTCACTGAGCTCTGAGACTTTTTTTTATATCATATTTTCAAAGC
Source organism: Hemigrammopetersius urotaenia (assembly GCA_037974485.1). NCBI lineage: Eukaryota > Metazoa > Chordata > Actinopteri > Characiformes > Alestidae > Hemigrammopetersius > Hemigrammopetersius urotaenia. Next base: position 17,461,124 of record JBBPDC010000007.1, on the reverse strand, counting down.
TTCTTTTTAAACCATTTCAAATGTCAGAATGTTGATACTCGCCAGAGCAACTCCTGATCCTAACGTCAGCCATACATACATCATGTACTGTGAAATGCCAACCAGTTCTTCGTTCTTAATAAAACAAAACAAACCAGTTGATAAATATTTTCTCAGCACTCCAAAATAAGGAGCGGTGCAAAGCTATCTTTCCTCCTATACATCTACAGACCTTTTTTATTTATTAATCCCTTAGACTGGTGATAAACAGACCTCCTTTTTTTTTAACCATATTTGCATCAGTGCCAGGAACCAGCTACTATCTGGAAACAAATGAAGAGCTTGCTGTGATTAATGAAGTGGTCTCAGATGGTAAACTTCCATGATAAAAGTCTTTCAAATAATAAATTGGAACTTAACGTCGGAGGTGGAAAGAGAGGAGAGGAGAAAGTCACAATTCTTCCTGGCGAAGATAATCTTGAGTCCTCCGCAACGTATTTGCGTCCTAGTTAGCATTCGTGTCAGGTAGAGGCATTACATAGACTTATCATGCCAGGCCTTGTTTGGCTGACCTGTTCTGGTCTGATTGGCCACAGGATAGAGGAGGGAGGAGAGAAAGGGAGAGCAGGGCTCGTTCCTTGCTGTAGTATATGTAAGTTGTAACAGGAGCTACTGTATTGCTATCCCCCTGAAGCCCAGTGCTAAAAGCCAAAGGAAATTGAAATGCCCAAGGAAGCCTGGCGGTAATTAATCATTGCCGGCGAAGCCTGTCAGGACACCTCTAGACGGCTGATATTTCTGTCAATTTTACCTCTACCTCTGCCATCTGTAATTGTTTAAAATAGTAGCCTGATCCTGGAGTAAAGTTCACACACCCTGTGAAAACCCAAATGAGCCATGCCAAAGCCTCCCTTTACACCTCAGGGTTTAAAAAGAACTGAAATAAGCCTATTTTAGTCAAATTACAATCGCAGACACACTATATTTCAAATTCTGCTGAGTCTATGTGATCATTTTTAGGGTTTTTTTCTGTCCTTTTCTTACACTACTGGGATGTTTTTCCGTATTATCACATTATCACCTGCACATTTAGGACATACTTAAAATAACTAAACTATAAGCCATAGAAGTATAAGGTTATTATTCCTTTGCTATACACTCAATATACATTTTAACAAAATAATGCAAGTGTAATTACTTAATGAATATAATAATGCACTATACATAATAACGCAATTGATAATGGATTAGTTACATAATTAATATTTATTTTCTATTTCCATTTTGTATTCTGTCATTATTGTCACATACAAATCATATAACAAATCCATAACAATGTTTTCTATAAAGCCATAGTACCTGCAATCTATGTATATAACATAATATCACCAGGAATAACAGAAATGTCTAACACTCAATAACTGGCAGAATGTCTGACATCTGTACAGCTCTACAGCCAAGCGTACTGTACGTTTATTTATTTATTATAAGGATTTCCGGGTAGACTTGGGGGGGCTGTCCCTGTGGGTCTGCCTCTGTCTTTGGAGACCACTCGCATAATTACCATTAACCGGCTCGCTACAAATCTTTCACTCTTCCTCCATCAGGGTGCCCCAGGGAGTGGTCCAATGGGCAGCCGCACGCCACAGCCGCTGCCAGGAACAGATGTCTGAGAAATACCATCTCCTCCACCTCACTAGTCAGACCCCAGTGAAAACAAACCCAGCCAAATGATGACAAGTATAGACATTTCTTTTTTTAAGCATAGGACTGTTTTATTCATTTTTTGATACAAAAGTATGTAGTAGTAACTTTATAGTGTAGTCTGCAGTCTTTAAGTAACTGGAGGCTAACACAAGTTTTCTTTTTTTTTTCATTAGCATTTTGAGTTTTTTACTGTCATGTCTCAACAAAGAAATGCACAAAAAAAATCCTTTCAACACATGTTGAACAATGATTGTGTTTAAATGTAAAAATGTAAGCAAACAGACTGCCTTAAATTTAAATTTAGACTGCAATTCAATATAATAGTTCAATGTAATTATGCAAAACACACAATATTGTTCTGTTATAGCAGCCAAGTTACTAGCTATTTTAATTAAAAAGGGATGTGTTTTAGCTAGGATATATTTGAGATCACAAAGGAAAGAAAACATGACTTTACAGGGTTTTACAGTGGTTTACAGAAAGATTATAGCTTGTTGTATAACAAATCATTAAAAAAATACTCATAACATATCAAAAACATATGAGAAAACCTTTTACTAAATGAAGGAACATTTGAAGAACAAAAGTCATGATCCAAAGTCATGATGGCTCTGTTCACATTCAACCAAATGCCAATCTCAGAAGAAATGGCATCACATAGCAGCAGGACAGGGCCCCAAAAGAAACTGCTAATGCAACATTTTAGGGACATTTTCAGTGATATTGACCAGACAATTCAGTCATGTGACCTTAACCCCACTGAGCAGCATGTCACTTAATCAACAAAGAGCCCTTGATAGAAGCAAGGACTAAGAAGCTCACCTGTAAGTCACTAAGATGGTCAGACCTCTCAGAATTTCATCCATTGCATTTTTAGTTATTCACACCTGTGTGTACACTGTTCTGTTCACTATCAGATATACCAGTATAATATTAGTCTGAGGGGAACAAACATTTTTGCAAAGTTATCTGCACTGCACACAAAAACAAAAACAAGCCTTTCAGAACAAGATGCAGTTGCTCAAAAATGTTTATAACGTCTTTAAACGATTCTTAAGTTTTTAATGTAGTGACAGTGTTGTGTGGCTACTTCAAAAGTCACCCATTACAAGTTACTAATTACTTAATATGTAATGGAATTATTTTACTCATTACCTCACAAAAAATTATTCTCATTACTCATTACTTCTGCCATTACTTAGTCAGTGACAGTAAACATCACTTATAGGACATGACACAATCCTTTCCTTTTTACACAGTCAGTTACACTTGATTAAAACGATCGACTGTTTAAATACCAAAAACCTAGCTAGTAAAAACAGCTATACACAGCTGCCTGAAATCAAAATCTTCATCTATAAAATGTCAAGTTGAATTAGCTATTTTGGTATATGGCCTGTTTGGCTGAAGTTGGACTCTCTCCTTCAACTCTGTTTTTATCCAGCAGTTTCATATCAGCAGGATTAGATGCACTTCTCTGCTCTTCTACTTACTATTAGTATATGCCTGTGACAGTCAATACTCATAATACAATAATACTCTACTAATTCACACTGGTATTGTAACTGCTTTTGTCAGCTGGACTACATGTAATTATATCTGGTAAAATTGTATTGGTGCTCTTGTGTTTTCTTGTTCTTATATGACTCAAAATATTGCTAGTAAATACTAATTCAACCCCAAGAAATATAGGGGTATTTAATATATTGTTATTCTTAAATGATTTGTACGTACTTACTATGTATACAGTATAATTTGTACTGTATCCATTTTGCAAGGTGAGGAGAACAGATCCATCCATTTAGTCAAATTTTGCTATATGTAATATCACTGTGAAGAGAACAAATCATGAGTGCTGAGATCCCAGAACAGATTGGCTAAATTGCCATTATCCCCATCTTTAGGCACACAAAGGATTGGGGATCCATGCATGAATGTTCTTTAATCATCTTCAATCCGCTGCCTCTCCTCCCAGTTCCCCGGCAGCAGCAGAGGCAGGAAGAGAGAGAGAGTGAGAGAGTAGAGAGAGAGAGGGAGGGAGAGAGAGAGAGAGAGCATGACCCTGCCCAGTCCCACTGGAGTGCTGTGGCCACGGTGTGATTGCAAAGCATTACTGCACTCTCATTAGCATAATGATTCCCCCATCTCTTCTTCCCTCCCTCCTCAGCTCTCTCTCTTTCTCTCTGCATCTCTCTGTCTTCCTCTCTCGTGCTGTGTGTTGTTACCCGAAAGCTCCCAGAGGTCCTTGAGTATTTTAAGCTTGTTAATAATCATTATGGATGTGCAGTGAAGTGAGTGAAGAGAATAATTAACTCACCTGAGCCAATCCAAATTAACCCTTCACGCTTTCGTTGGAACATTCCTCTTCAAATACGGCCTCCATCAGGGACCCATTAGAGACAAGTAATGGATGGAGAGGATAATACCATGCCTGTCCCATTTAGACCTCTGACTGCACACAATGAGCTGTGTTGGTTTTCCTGTCGATGACACAGAAGACATGACACAAAAAATCCTTCTCAATAAAAAGATACGCTGTGCCTTTAAACTGTAAAATGGGCAGAACCTATGTAATCTATTATTTTCATTTAAAGTATTTATAGCACATTAAAGTATTTGTTGTTTGTTACCACCTGAGTTTTTTTGCAGAGAACAGTGAGCTGTTTCCTAATTGAAAAGACATCTATGTGGTACAGTTGCACAGCAAGACTTGAGGCTGAGTACTGAGCCCTCTGAAATAATCATGGAGACAAAATTCTAAGATTTTTAATTGTATGCAAGTCGGGAATGTGCATCTCTGTTCTTGGTGTGCCAGTGTTAATCAGAGTTTGGTGATGTAACTGTTCGAACGTATCTGGTTCAAAACATATTTTCATTTCCATATTTAGGAATTGGGTTTGAATAGAGAAGCTATAAGTCTGTGCAGGATATCAACTCTCCAGGACTTTCCTTTTTAGAAACCAGTTTTATTTGGGAAATCTGTATGTTTGGGGTGTGTTCCTACTGAGACGTCCATCTTCTATTTAACTGCAGTAGAAACTTTCCTAAAATTCTCCTGGTATATTGATCCATTCATGTTTTCTTCAATGGATTCTAGAGCAAAAGTACAGCTTTCAGAGAAGCATTCATTTATCATGCCTCTGTAGATCTTGTAATTGTGAAGCCATACGCTCAAACCTCTATTGTGAATTCAAATAAGTGATACATTTTTGTTTCGACTTAAAGAATACATTTGTTACTTATTACAATACATTTAGATTTGTCTCAATGCTCCTGTGAAATTATAAATGCTCTGTGCAGATGCACATGCAGATGATTGTGGTACAATATATTGTTTATTGTTCTCTGAGTTTATTGTTTCTACTGCATTTAGATCATCCTGGGATTTCTTTTGCTGGCTTCTCTCTTTCCTTCCTTATCATTAGTATAAGGGTGCATTGTGAAACTGAAACCAGTTTTTTGTGTGGATTTAGATGTATGATTTGGATCATTGTCCTTCTGGATGATCCAGCCATGACCCAATTTTAGCTTTTTGGCAGAGACAGCCAGACTTTCATTTAAAATCTCCTGGTACGTGAGGAGTCCATAATGCCATGTATCCTATCAAGGTTCCCAGGGGCTTTGGAGAAAAAAAAACAGACCCTAAACACTACAGATACTCCTCTATATTTAACAGTGGATACGTTTTTTTTTTCTGTGTAACTGTTCTTATTTTTATGTCCAGCCCACCTGCAAAAAGCTCTAAATTGTCTGACAACAGAACCTGGTTCCAGTCAAAGTTTCAGTAATGTCTTTAGAGGTGCTTAAATCCGATTACATGAAGCACAGGGCTTTCTCTTCGCACTGCCTAGCCTACAAGGCACAAAGTGAGAATCTTAGCAAATAAATAAAGTAGATTATGAAAATAAATGTATAGCACTGTTCCTATGTTACAGTTTATGTTAATGTAGGATTATATACATTTTAAAGATATTTTAAAGAAAACACGTAGTAAGGAATGTACAAGTGTTTCAGTCGCCAATTAATTTTGAGGCCTTTTTCACAATCTATTCAAGAGTCTGTGCTGCCATTTTAGAATGTGACTAATGATGTTTGAATGCTTTGGATGATGCATCAACCTCTTAAAATTTATTATTTTTATTTTTTCTCTGTTGGACTTTCTTGAGGACAGTACTTATAGCCCCATTTAAGCAGCCATGCATTTGGAACAAAACTTGCGATCAATAAGGACTCCTCATTTTAAACACAGAGACTTTCTCTGCATACAAAAAATCAGTTCTTGGAGCCCTGGAAACACTTTATATCTTGAGAAAGTGCAGTCACAAACACACAAGAAGCACTCTGTCTTGTACTACTGACAGTCAGATGTTAGGAATCTTTCTCCATTCACAGAAACACAATCAAGGATTTGTTCCCATCATACACATGTAATAACCGCGCTGAGATGAAATGAAGGGTTCCCTTGATGGGCATCCAAGTCTAATCTCCACCTAGGCTCTGAGTTAGCTTTGTGCCGCAGACAAGCTTTATGGCGTCTACTACAAACAGTCATTAAAAAAGTCCGTTGGTGTATTTAAGGCTGAAGGAGGATTAGGCCTCAATGTGATCTTGAGCGTACACTCATGTCACTGCATGAACCGACAAGAGGCGAACCTGGGAGGTACAGTGGTGGGTGCTCTTTAATTCCTTGCCACCTTTGAAGATGGAAAAAATTTGTCTAAATGAGACTGACCCAGCCACTCCACCACTTATCAGCCTACCTGCTTTACCCAGGTAAACATACTCGTCATAATACAGGGTTTGTCAAAAGTTAGATGCTTTGTCTTTTCTTTTAAAAAATGTGGTCCCACCTTTTATTAAGTGTCTCTAATAACTGTGAAACAACACTTTCACAATGCATCCAGCAACACTATAACAACTGGTGACATATTCACTGTTGCAGATTAATTATATTAGTGGAGCTTATGTAAAGACATATCTGTTTTAACTTCAGTTCTTTCTCAGGTAATTATGAGAAACGCACCTGATTAATTACAAGAGTAAATAGTCAAGTTTATACATTAACGTATACATATATATATATATATACAAACATAACCTGCACTAATATAATTCGAGTACATCACCAGTAGTTACATTGTGGTTGCATGCATTGTTAAAATGTTATTAGAGTTATTAGAGACACTTTAGAAACTTTCTTTTTTTTTTTTGCAAATGAGAAAAGTTCAAATAGTGGTTTAAATGGCCGAAGGATCTGAGAGCTGACTGCTGCTTTAGTCCGTTGCTCCTGAAGGAATTTTAGAAGGCTAGGTGTCCTTAACATTTTGCTAGACGGTGTAGCTATATCTGCTCTGTGTTCAGAAGTAACTAAATTAGGGAGTGTTAGAGCATTGTGTTTTTATTGGGTTTGAACAGGCATATGGGGACATGCTTGACAGAAAACAAGCAAATAGAATTTGCTAATTAGTATGTAATGCTCTAGGGCGATGTCATCCAGGCTTTCTTTCTTTCTTATTCTTTCTCTCCTTCCCTCTCTCTCTCTCTCTCTCTCTCTCTCTCTTTCCCCCTCTCTTTGACTTTAGCAAAGTAGATCCAGCTTTCAGAAAGCCGTATTGCTCGCCTTCTCTTTTTGTGTTTAATTGCTAACAGGGAGGTCAATTAATTTCGCTCTCCCCTCTATCTTTTGCCCACATGACTGCAAACAACGCTTGCCGTTTCCTCTTTCCTCCTGCTTTTTTTTTTTTTTCAAATTCCATGTCACTTCAAATGGATTAATTGAGTCCCTTTGTTGTTAATCTCTGTGGTGCAGAGAGAAGGGAGAGCAAGACTGGCCTATCTCGCCTACTGAGAGAGGCGCGGTCACGCTCGGCCCCAAACCAAACACGAAAAACAGCTCGCAAATTCCTCATTAGCAGGAGAACACATTGTACGCAGAGGGTGTATAAACTACTTTGCTCTGGGGTGTGGCGCTAAGTTCAAGCATCATGACGTTGCAGAACCGCGAATCCCAGGTGAGCAGGGGCTGATACCACCTATCCAGCTGTACAGCAGGGAATGCAAGTGGGCTACACAGCAGAACCTGATACAGATAAGCAGTAGTTTCCACAGCTTTATTTCACCAAAACTCCACAGAAAAAAACATGTATTTTTCATCAGCTGTACTCCTCACTATTATTCTGGTCCTCACTATTATCAGTGGTGTGTAAATAAGTAGTAAACTATCTGAGATTTTATTCCCTTAATGAAAACACACTATACAGATACACAGTAAGATACAGTAAGTAATAACAATAGATTGAGAGAACCCAGGAAAAATGAATATGAGTTTATATTAATTTATTGTACAACCTGATCCAACGCTAGATATCTTTATATGTGAGCCTCTGCTTTCAGTCGCTTGTTTGACTTTAGTACTGGAGAAATGTTGGTCCTTTTCCTCCTTACAGAACTATTTCAACTCAGAGATGCTTGTTGATTTTCTTTCTTAAACACCACATTTCAGGTCCTGCCACAACATTTCTGCTAAAGTCTGGACGTTGCCTCAGCCATTCCGTTATTGTAGAAAACGTACTGGAGGTCTGTTGTGCTTCAGTTCAGAGCTGTAGCTTCAGAGCTTTGAACAGATGAGACAGGTGTCTTGATATTCTCCTGTAGATTTCTTGGAATATAATCCAGAATCCATGACAAGCTGTTCTGGTCCAATACCAGCAAAATATATCCAAATCTTTCTGGTTTTTTTTACTGATCTAACATTCATGCAGTGTTCTTTATGAAGAGTTGTGGTGTTCCCCTTTCTGTTATTCTATACACAACATTCATGTATAGTGCTTGCCAGATGGTTGACTTATGAAGACTAACATTAGCCAGTGCAAGAGATCTGATTAATTTAGAGGCTCTACTACTTTTGGCAACAACAAAAATAATATTGAATTCTTTTGTTGCAATCCATATGATCATGTTGTTTGTTTAATTTGTTTCTTTATCTAGTGTTATGATTATGGCATTCTGATAATTCAGAGACTTCCAGATGGTCCAACAGTAGTGCCACTGTTCATCCTGGAAAATGCTCTTGATCTATTCAACACTTATTGTTCATTCAGATGAACCCAGAATTTGGAATTTGTCTTACTTATTCTGAATACTTCAGCCTCCTTATGGCCTGCATTATTGACATTGGTGCTTCTTTGGCCCTCATATAGAGAGACAACAGAAAATGGCCTCAACTAGAATCAACTTTAGACCCTTCATTAGCCTTTTTAGTGCATGAACAGTGTCGCATGGCCAGCCTAACTATTCATTTACTACTGATCCGTATAAAAAGACTTCCTATAATCCTTTTTATACTTACAGTATAAATACCTTTGAATTGCTTACATTTAGTTTACATTTAATTCACTTTAATTTGAAGCAACCTCACCAGGTTCAAAAACTGTACTGACTTGGTTTAAGAAAAATGTATGTTAATGAAAAAAGGTATTTTTGCACCACACATTTTGCTGTTTTATAAAAAGTACTTAACACTTAAGCTAAGCACAATATTGAAACCCTCACTGAATCCTTTCTGAAAATAAGCTTGCGTGCTACTGATTAGCCACTCACTAAAACCGAAGCACTTTGTTTCCGATAGCAGTTTGCTGATGATAAGCTCCCTGCAATCTGTATTCATAGACGCAGTCGTGCGCAGTGGTAATCATTTTAATTATTGCATTTACAAGGACACCTAGGGATGCACTGTGAATGGAATGAACCAGAACACCAGGGGACATGTTTAGTCTGACTTTCCCCTTTATTCATCAATCAAGCTCACAACAAACAACACCAACAACAACATCTGCTCGGGGCCAAGCACCAAAACACACAAAAATGTATTTGCTTTGGCATTTCCAGTAGTTTTGGGCGAAGTGGTGGAAAACATCTTAGGAACTTGTGGAGTTTCTAATTAGATGTTTGATTCCAGTCATGAGCTGAACTCCTTGAGGAAAGCCAGAGAGTAAAGCCTGTCGTTTTGGGGACCCAACCGGCTGCACCACCCGTTGATGACTAATCGGCCCTGTGATCCCAGACGTGTTCGTTGTTGCTTATCGTCTTCTCCCTCTCCTCCACTCCCCTCTTACACTGGGCCATTAAACACGCGCTTGATGTTTGCAACATCTAAGCATTTGTTGGCTCTAAGAACAATTCTTTTAGGGGTGGCCTGCACCCGCGGACCCCCATCACCGTCTTGCCTGTGGCCTTCTGTGATATGCTGGTAGTTCTGAACCCGATAAAGGAATGAGACCATTAAAAATTAAATTTAAACCATTACGTAAAAAATACAGATGTAAAAATAACTCTAGCAGCCACCGTGACATTTGTCTGTATTTTAGTTAACAATAGGGTATACTGTGTCAGAAACCACAGAAGTCTGTCTGTTTGAGATTACTAAATTAAGTAAAGTGGCCCCTTATAGTCACATGTGAACAGTGTGAAATTCTTTCTCTGCATTTAACCCATTCAGCAAGTGAAGCAGTGGGCTGCCGCCACAGCAGTGTGTGAGGACAGTATCTTGCTCAAGGGGTCCTCACTAGCAGGGATTCGAACCCACGGTGCACCCAGGGTGAACTCCCTAACCACTAGGCCACCAGCTGCCCCACAAATAAGCCAGATAAGAATGTTTGCATTTAGAAAGACATTTAGAAAGACATTTAGAAAGACATTCAAAAAGAAAAACTGATGGCAGATAATTATGAGCCAGTTGTTAGCATCAGTACCCATGATGAGTGGTACAAGAAAATTATGCTAAAATCTCTGTTTAAAGCAGCCCCTCTAAACTAGGGTTGGGGGGTGGTGCATTTTTACATAGGTTTATAAACATATTTTATTGGCAGAGGACAGATGACCTCTTTCTCACTATGCCTCCTACTGTAATACACCTGACCCAACCTGACACTGAAGGTGCACAGAAGAGATGCTCTCCTTTTCAGTGCACTATTGTTCCAGTTGGAAGTCTGAACTTACCGGTCTGAACTCGCAGCATGCATGGAGTGTACCACTTACATTATTATGCTCAGCCAATCAGATGAGCAGTTTACAAGAGGTAACGTAATGCTTCAACACCAAATATATGAAGGTAGGAATGCTTCATAACAAAGTATATGAAGCAATATATCTCCTGCTCTTTCACACAAAGCTTAGAGGCACCCACGTGGCTCCTTTATTTTCCCCAGTAAGATGGTGTCTTCTGCTTAGTAACAAACACTGCAGCATATCCTTTCTTTGTCTTTGAGATTCCTTATGGCTACTGTTACGTATCATTTTCACTGAAGTATAGTCACTGCCTCTGAAGACGTTTCTGTCTAATGAGATCTCATGAGCGCTTCATCTTAAAGGCAGCTACTAGTTTGTGGAATATTTCCACAGACTTTCCTGGACATTTTCCAGGGTTTCTTCACGTTACAGATAAGCCGTATAGCTGTTTGTTTATGATTAAATAAAGACTAGCCAAAGAAAATAACATACATAGATGCACGTTAAGCTCTTAGAACAGTAGATCTGCTGAAAACCACTTCTTAAGGGTCTGTATATGTGGCCTTTCAGGAACAGTTCAGTGGACTGTATACTGTATGGAATAGAAGCTGAAATCTGAGTCCAGCTGCAAAGCACTTAGAACTTATATGTTAGCTTTGATCTATAAAGCATTTTACTGAAACACTACAACTGGAGCAGGTTATATTTCAGATAAAGGTGTAAGCCGGGTGTGTTATCTTACTTTAGCTTCTTGGAAATGTATATTGACCTTACCAGAGATTTTTTTTATCTGCTGTTAATCAACCTCTACTTTGTAGCTCCACCTCACTGGTGTACAGTTAGAGATTAGTCACTGATACACAAGTTGTGGTAGCTATTCCATGGTCCTTTGTCACAGAGCTTTTGGCTCAGTATATTTGCATGTGATGAGTTGTACATGACAGGTGAGCTACAGTCTGTAATTCCTATATGGTGGATGTATGTCCAGAGAGTGGACAGGGTGTCATATAAAGTGACTGGTGTACACCAGTATTTTTCTAGGTTTCATTCACATATCAAACATGACAAGCATTGAATCTGCCCAAGCCACCTATTTCAGCTAAACTTGTCTGTAACTACTTATTGTGAACTAAAGCTACCTCTTCTTGCAGCTGTCTTGTATAAAGCCTTTTTCCAACAGCTCAGTCTTCCGTAATCTACGCACACACACATACACACACCCACATGCACAATCTGTGTGGCCTATAATCATTATTACACTAAACCGTACACTGTGAGTAATTATCTAATAACCCCCCATAAAGGAGCGTAACTTTCTAATCTGTTTATAATTAGCATTTCAATGATCCCGGCACTAATGGCCGACCTTCAGCAACTCTAGCCTGATCTTAATTAAGCAGTAATATCGCCATCATCACTATGTAAGAAACTAAGCATGACCAAAGGCAACTGGCCCCAGGTACGCTAATTTCGGGGGGCAATTATCTTTTCATGTTGAGAGATTTAGCCGATTATCCACATGATTTGACACAGTTTTATGCAATTCTACCACTACAGAAATTGACTTAAATCACCTACAGTTACAGCAGTCACCGTCTTAAAAGGGCCTGTTATAGGCCTAAGAGCCAGAACTATTTGTTGTATGCAGATGCTCCACTGTGTATGTGCGATCCAAACCAAAGCAGAAGTGTTCTTTTATTTCCTGCAATGTGACATACAAAAAAAAAAAAAAATTCACAATGTACATGACCTTTTTATGATGACGTAAAAATCAGAATTTTTGCAACTCTTCAATGCATTGTGTGAAATTAATGCAAAGTTTAAAGTAAAAAGGCCATAAAACATATGATTCAGCAACAAAAACATAGCCTATTAGCTATAAGCAATAAAATGGTCTGTTCTTTTACAAATGCCTTATATTTAAAATGCAGAGCGACCACAACGCAAACTCTATTTGCACCCACCCTCAGAGTGCAAATGGATTTTTGGACAAGTACAAAATGAGTGAATGAAATATGCATTACTGTGCCTTAGAGGATTATGAACGGAGGACTCTCCATAGCCACCCTTCTTTTGATCTCTGTATTACTTTATTATTATTAATATAATCCCATATGAAACTCTTTACTCCCGTTTTAGCCCAGTCGTTTCATTTGAATGGGTCCTTAATCTAGCAGAAGTTATCATTCAGCCCTCTCTCTCTATACTAAGTGGTGGGCACAAGGATTCTTGACCAGGATTCTACTATAATGTTTATTAATAAAATGTTTTTCCTAAACAGTGTCAATCAAAACATAGTGGAGGTAAATAGATATTGATAATATGACTCTACCAATAGATAATTCAATAAATTGTGCATTTTAAATTGTCTACTGCACTCTATTATCCATCTTTCCCCATGCGATAGAGGCCATATTCAAATGAAGGGGGAGACCTTTTCACATACATGAGGCTATAATGGGGAGCTTAGCATAACTTCCACCTGATTTCCAATGCAAATATTAGCGAGTCAAGTTCAGTGTGTGGCGCTAGATTATGGTTTATCCCTCTCACACACCGTGCAATTCTTTACGCTCTGGAAACATTTTAGCTTATCAGCGCGACGCAACGATCAACACTCCACATCCTCGGTCCCAGAGAGACTTCAAGAGGAGCGACATCAACATTCACACATGCCGCCTGCTGCCACACGCTCGACCAAACTTTAGCCATCCGTGCTTTTGCCTCATCTGAATACTCCAAGCTAAATCCGTAAATTAAACATCATAATTGCTGTAAGCCCAGCCATCAAATGGGGAATTACAAAGAACTTATGAATACCCTCTCCTATCCTTAATAACACATTACATCTCATTGTTTTGGTAATGAAACACAGTGGTTCATGTGAATCCAAGGGCGCATTGTGTGTTTTAGCAGGTTCACAGCAGTGCAAATAACTTAGTAGCTAAATTAAAAAATTTAAATTAATTTAACACATTTTTGCAGCAACATTTCAGGCTAATAATTGCCAGATCTCTTTATTTGTGTTTCCTCTGCACAGGGAGCCACTTTGTCGAAATCTGAATTTTTCAGTGTTATGTTCAGTACGTTTTTTGTCAGAGACCATAAACATATATATGCAGTTATATTCAAATATTTGTGTGTGTGGTGTGTGTGTGTGTGTGTATGTGTGTGTGTGTTTATGTATTTATACATATGCTTGTATTTAACATATACATGTATACAAAATCAGCCACAGTTTTAAAACTGGTGAAGTGTATAACATTAATCATCTTGTTATAGTGGCATCTGCCAAGGGGTGGGATATATTATGCAGCAAGTGAACAGTCAGTTATTGAAGCTGTTTTGTTAAAAGCAATTAAATTCAGTTCAATTCAATTTTATTTATATAGCGCTTTTAACAATGGTCATTGTCGCAAAGCAGCTTTACAAAATGAAATAAATG
>JBBPDC010000007.1:17423052-17443194 GCA_037974485.1 Hemigrammopetersius urotaenia | reverse complement strand
GTGCTGAAGGTAGGATTCGAACCCATGACCTCTTGGTCTAGAGGCAAGTATCCTACCCACTACGCCACCACCACCCTTGGATTTCATGATCAGTTATTGGTATATGTAAATATGTTCTATTACGTACTGTCCATATAAAATGAGAATGCCTGTAAATTGGGACACTTTCAGCTTTTTCGTATTTTTACATAAGGGTACAATCCAAAACCAACACAACAATCACTTAAATTATATTATCATTAATATTCTCTTATCTTGTTCTTATATCCAAAACATTACATATAGACATTTGTGCATGAATAACTAATTGCTGAACCACATTGTGGTTCACATATTTATAATGCATTTGCCTGAGAACTGTGCAAATGTGCAGATTGTCATAACAATACAGACAAACAGTATGAGCCAAAACAGAAAGCCTCATATGTCGTGGCAATACAGATTGGGTGAAATCAACGAACGATCCAGTCGGCTTATTCAATAAGCATAGCACACAAATCGAGGTGACACACAACCACAATCCCACAGTCAATAATCCAGCATATGATGTGTCAGGAATTATGTCTTTCATTTCCAGGAGGGTCTGGTGAGCGGCTCAGGGTCAAGCCAACAGCCGCCGTCTGCACGCGCCCAGTAGGGTTGATTAATTCCCACCCAGCTATGCTTCGTCTTCCCCAGCCCACTGAACAACTTCATTTCGTCTGATGAGTTCAGCCGGGGGTCAGGACAGTCCTTATGCCTGCCATTACACACATGAGAGAGAGAGAAAGAGAGGGAGGGAGGGTGGGTTCAAAATCAGCCAGACGTAAGTGAGATTCATTCAGACACCCAGCAATTAAGACCTCTGCAAAGCATTAGCAGAAACTTTCCTAACTCTTAGAAGTGTTGTGGGATACTCTGGAAAGTGAATCAACCCCCCACCCTTATTTTTTTTTTCTTCATTTGAAATAGCAATGTCAGGCGTGTATGTTTCCTTTCCCACCAGTCTCCAAAATAAAAGCAATCAAAAACAAACAGACAGAAGCAACTTGCTCAGTCTTCGGGAAAAAAAAAAAAAGAATCAACCCATAAGCTTTCGTCTGCAGGTCTGGGACGATCCGCTCAGTAGTCTGGCGCCATGCATTTAGTATTTCCTTGCCAAATCAAAGGCAAGCGAAAACTATTTTTTGATTTCTGCATGGTCTCCCATCTGTTACTATACATCTAAATACTGCACGTCCAATTCTCCCAGGCATTGGGTTTGCCTGATTTCCCTCTCTCTCCCTCCCTCTCTCTCTCTCTCTCTCTCTCTCTCTCTCTCTCCACAGTCAATCACGAAAATGTGTCTCAGCTGATGACTTCCTCGGCACAGTCGCATGCAGGAGATGAGGGCTTCATCAGAGCGCTTGGACGAAGGTTATTTCAAGTCCCAGTGTTGCGTGACGCGAGCGGCCTTTTAAGGCCGCGTCTCCGCCAAAGAGGAGACAGGAGGTGTTTTAACATTTAAAAGGATGAAGGAATATATTTTTGCACCCCAACAATACTGTAAGCATATACCCCCACCCAACCCCACCCCAATATTTGGATGGCAGCCACAAGAAGGATATGAAATGCACTAATAAATCACAAGCCTTTCAGTTCGTCTGTGCAAACCCCCCCCACACACACCCCTCTCTCTGTCTCTCTTCCTCTCTCTCTCTCTCTTTGGCTTTCTCTCTTTCTGTCTCACATCTACATCACCCACCACCTCCACACAGACTGCTCGCATTATTACAAATAAATATTGGTTTGAATATATAGCCTGTCTTTCCCCTGCTTTATGGTTATGAGCTCAGGAATAATTGAATGGCTGTCGATTAGGATCAGAGTAGAGAACTGGTTGGGCGTTACAGTAGATATGGAGGATTTCATTTCAACAAGAACAATGCACTGCTCGGGGTGGGGGGTTGCTCACAGGAGCCACTTATTATGACTAGCGTTCGTCAAAAGATTTTATTAGTAGTGTCTCATTGTCTGTGAATGCTAAAGACATTAATGAAGAAACAACATGTTGAGGATGAGCAGATGAGCTTTGTCATGGTTTAGCCCTTTTTATTAATACCACATCTGGGGGCCAAAAGTCTAGTCCCTCACTTTTATAACTATATCGCTTACTCATTAAATTAACTTTAGTAAACACAGCGGTGGACTAGAATAAGTGAAATTAACCTGAAAACACCCTCAGTAAACACTCCCTAGACTACCACAACAGAAATTAGTCTATGAAAAATCTCAAGACACATTTTTCATACATGGAATAGAAGACATTTGTCTACAGACAGCTTCAATAAAAAATATTATACAAAAAAATACAAAAATAAGCATAAAATATTTAAAAAAACAAATTAAACACTCCCATATATAAATCTAAAAACACCCTCAAAAACACCTTTACACAAATATTGTAGATATTGGTCCATACACACCTTTAATAAATGCTCATTTACATTTTAAAAGGAGATATTAGTACAGAAATAATCTTAAACACACTCCTGTATAATAGAATAGAAGATAATAGTTTATGAACACCCCAATTTCACACTTGCATAACAACCATAAAGAGCCCTCTAATGTCATAGTGTGTTTCAAAGAGATGCACATGCAGGAAATACATGTGAAGCTTTATTGGCAACAGAGGATGCAAAGCAAGAAAACTGAATGAGAGCTGATAGGAACATGAATGACTGAGGTAGGAAACTGGCACAGAGGATAAATGAGCTTCAACACAATATGGGAACTAAATGAAAACAGTCCAGGGCTGCAGCATTGACAGTGATGCCAGTAAAGCAGCTCAGGGGCTAGAACAGAAGCTGTTCATTAATGGAGTACCAGGTACAGCATTACTGCAGCTTCACAACAAACCGAGAAGTAACAGAAACTGCCTTTGCAGAGTCCATTGTGATGTAGCAAGGAAAGGCCCATGGAGCACCAGTTTCAGGCATGAGAGGTCTGCCTGGACAACATAAAGAAGTAGATGCCAAGCCCATAGTTTTAGCACATGCTTAAGAGATGCTAGGTTCAGCTCCTTAATTCAACCCGGTCAGCGTCTTCGGTGTCAGAGGAGCTTGGAATGCCAGGAGTAACAGAGGCATGATAGTGAACAGACAACAGACAGTTTACAGCTCAGGGTGTGTATAACTAAAGAGGGAAGAAATGCAGAACAGGTGTTACTGATCAGGCAAATGGAAGAAACCAGGGTTCCAGGAAAATCAGGGGGGACAGGAGATGCCGGGCTCAGCTCCCCATTGACTCATGTGGCTGAGGATGTGGCACCTGAGGTGGGGTCATGTCACCTAGAGGCAGAAGATTATTAAAAGTCTTTCAGTCTGTATATCACCAACAAAGATGGTGCATGACAACAGAGTTGTTGAAAACAAACAGCAGTGCATGGGGTTGCCAACCAAGTTTATGTAAACAGAATTTAGAATGAAAAACTCACCATGACAAACTGTGACTTGCTATTTAGCCTGGCATTTCCAGGTTTATGGGAAAAAACTGCTCACTCAAAGTATTTTCACTCCAGCTGGTATGACTTTTTTCCAGTAGGCCAGACTTAACTGTAGTGTTGATATTAATCCTCTATCCAAGTTTATTTTACTGTTTCAGCATTATTCCTGCCATATATATTTCAGCTCTCCACTTGGATCTTTAAACTGGCCTGCAACTCTGGGCCATTTTCTTCTTAACACAACCAAAAGCCTACAGACCCCATTCCTCCTTGTGAAGTCAAACCAAAGTGAACTGTAAAAGGCTCCAGGCTTCTGTCTCAGAACAAAACTCAGCAAATTGGTTCCTGAGGTTCATCTCTCTTTTTCTGGAGTCCTCTCACCTGGGACGAGAGGAAGAATTGCCTGGTAGGCTCAAACTGCAAGCTGCACGTTTCTTCCCCACTCCCCCGTCCCATCTGATCTGTTTGTGGATTCCCTGGACATGGTGAAAGAACAGTTTCTCACAAGTCAGAAAGTAAGAAGTATTCCTCATACATTTTTTAAGTTGCCACAAATCCCTCTTACTCCATCCCAACCTTACAAGTGTGGTTCATCAGTGCCAGGTCATGATGGTCCGGAGGTCAGAGCTGGGACCAATTTGTAAACATAATGTGAATGACAACACATTAGTCTTACCTTTCCCAATGTTTTTTGGTGGGGAGAGTTGAAGTGGGTTTATTTTTGACTTACAGAATAGTCCAACAAAACTACTCACCAAGACAACAAAGCTAGTTCCATTTGAATTACATTGGATTATCTAAATTTCTAAACTACCTTTCTAATCTCTTTAAAGAGAATACAACCTCTCTTGAACTCTGTTAAAAGAGGAAAAGCAATTATATAAAAATCCAAACCTTAGAATGTAATTATATATTCTGAGAATTTAGATAAATAAAAATGTAAACCACACCAAAGTAATCACTGAAAAAAAACATAAATGAAAAATATGATGCATATTCACACATATAGCCCCATTTCAGTAACATTTGTTTGTATTCAGCAGAACTTTAGTGATGTTCTGATTCACTTCATATACATCAAGATTTTCAACTCAAAAAATGCAGTGTTAAAGTAACATTTAGCTTAAATACAGCGATGTTTGTGTCATATTTATTCTCATTGAGCTCATGTAACATTTGCTGCAACTGGCTGACAAAAACATTGAAACTATATTTCAGTAAATGTGCGTTCCTTTTGCACTAGGTTACATGCATTTGTCAGTACTGAATTGCTGTCATGCAGCTCAGCACAACTGTTAAGTGCCTGCACACTTCAAAACATTCTGCTTTTTCTCAGCAAGAATGTTCTAAGAGAGTCCTTGACAGCGAAGAATGGTTGGTTTTCCAAGGCAATGCTTTTCATTATTTTTTAGATTATAATGTGGCACTGCTGTTTGTGATTTTTGCAACATTTTAGAACCGGGCTACAGATAGCAACAGAGTACCAACAAAGATGTGTAATGGAGAAGTCCTGGGCGTTTTCCTACATCTAATATCTACAGTGATCACAAATCACTTGTCTAATGTCCCTTGTTGAATCTGTGAAATAATTCCATGAGGACATTTTCAGTGCAGATCTGCAGCTGGCCAAACCCCCTGTGCTGACTGATATACAAAAGCATTTTATATGTATTCATATTTGCCTGTTACTTTTTTAGGTTTTACTGTTCTACCTTATATGGGCTCAATGATAAAATATGAATATATAAAATAATACAGTAATTCCAGCCATGTGAGCCAACAAAAGTGTATATACACAATTCACACCCAGAATCTACTGACATTTATAAGGGGCTTGTTGTCATACTCGTGTTCTTCTGTAGGTTTGAGAGCAAAGCGGGGAGAAAAGAGGCCACTCTTTAAGTGTCAGTTTACCTGACCTTATCCTAAATATATATACAGTCTTCATGGAGAGAGAGAGGTGTAATTTCTCTTCTTTTTAGAGGCATCAATAGTAGTAATATGGCAAATGATTCCAATCTATTAAAATTGTGTATTTTGGGTTGTAAATAAATGGAAAGAAGACACATATTATGCTATATATAAATATATAAATTATGTTAATAATAATAATAATAATAAAAATAAAATAATAATAATAAAATAATAATAATAATAATAATAATAATAATAATAATAATAATAATAATAATAATAATAATAATACTCTTAGTGATTAATGTTAGTGTAACTTTACTTGAACAAATCAACCAGAAGGTTTAGTAATAATAGACAAAATAAAATAAAATGCATGCTCAGGATATCAGAAAGTCAAGTCCTTTTTTCTTTTTTTTTGTCCTTTCCAACAACAAAGGACATTTAAAAAAGCCTTAAAACAAACCCCCTTGTTTGTTCTCATTTTTTATTTAGCTCCGGAACCAGGCACAGGGAAGAGGAAAGTGCTCAGGTTCCCTTTTTCTTTTTTTTTCAGAATTTTCTGCTAATCTGAGCAGACGGACTGAGGTTGTGTGGTCAGGGGAAAAAGGTCTGCCGTGAGAACGACAACACTCATCCAGCCACAAGAGCACACGGTCAACATCCCTAATCCTTTCACCTTCAGAACAAGAGAGGTACACGCTGTGCATGTGTGTGTGTGCGCAGGGGGAACACTACCGGTTGGCCTCCTCACCCTGCATGGCAGGAAAATGGATTTCTATTTATGGGCCCATATCGCCGATCATAGTTCATGGCCCTTTCAGGAGCAGAGTTAACATTGTTGCCTGGTGTCAGACCCCCTGCTGACGGCGCCTGGAGACGGCCTGACAGCCCCCAACCTGCCAGCACCACCACGCCTGTTCTGCTGATAATATCAACTAAATTCTATCACTGCCACTGTCGATGTCTTATCCTACTGCTCTCTGCCTGTCACTGGACCCCACCCAAGCCATATCAGCCCCAAGTAGC
Organism: Hemigrammopetersius urotaenia; assembly: GCA_037974485.1. NCBI lineage: Eukaryota > Metazoa > Chordata > Actinopteri > Characiformes > Alestidae > Hemigrammopetersius > Hemigrammopetersius urotaenia. Next base: position 17,436,785 of record JBBPDC010000007.1, on the reverse strand, counting down.
CCCGAGAGAGGCCAGACAGAGCGGGCCTTTCAAACATACCTCACCCTCCAAACAGACATCTACTAATAAAGGCTGTCTTTCACTCTTGCGTAAACTGTCACAGGGTATTTCAAAATGTATTTATTCATTCATTTATTTACATTTGCATCTATTTATTGATTTGCTTAATTTATTCTTTATATGTTTAACAAATCTATTGTTTTGTGAAAATGCGATGCTCCACATTTTTTCACAAAGAGCTCAGTGGCAGGTGGTTTAACAACAGAGTGAATGGGGATGGAGCCGGCTGATCACAGACAAGCAGAGATGACAGATACTTTATTGTCTGTGTTTGTGTGTTTGCCACAAGCGAAAACTGAAGTCCAACTTGGGGAAGCACCTGACACCTGTAAAAAAAAAAGTGCATAGTTGAAAGAGCTTATTGCCTTCAACCCCTCTTCCCCTAAACACACACATATACACACACACACACATCCACACACACACACACACTTTCATTAAGCTTTTGGGCTGACAGCAATAGGGCTTTGTAAACAGCGCTGTTGGCTCAGTGGCTGAAGGTAGAGAAAGTTTGACAAGATGTGCTTACAGATTCTCCACTGCTGGCAAAGTCTATAAAAGCTGCAACAGATTATAGTAGTAGAGGAGGTCACATTAAACCTGACTGCCTAACGCCGGCAGTGCGTTCTGCATTTAGAGAACAGGTAAAGTAAAGCCTGACTTTTCAGAACCTTTAACAATGCCATAGTGCCTCACACTCAAACACAGACTGCTATTGCTTAACCTACAACAAAGCTTATAAATGAAACTCAGTTAGGTTCTATTAACCTCTGACCTGTTTTCTTTTGACAGGGTTTAGACTAGCAGACATAGACTACTTAAGCACTGATGTAGATCACTCTGGACTGGAGCATCTGCTAAATGCCATAAATGTAAATGCAAACGTACAACACAATAGAATTTATATTTATATTATCAACAATGCCTTTATTTTGTTCCTTACCAAACATGGCTGAACAAATGTGAATGTAATTGAATGCATTTGATACTAAAACAACTTCAATCATACATCAGTAAATTCGAATGGTTGATTTTTTATTATTATTTCAGCACTGTTGCATTGCAAAAGACCATTCAATGTCACATAATCAATTATTTTAACAATTTTAACGGTATCCAAAAATTCAAATAAAAATGTCAGGCCAGCAAACTCCACAGATCTGCTGCTATCCAATAACTGTGATGTTAAGAATGTGTAATGGTTATATGTGACAGACCATTAAAACAGGCCCCATATGTGTGATGGTGGAGGTTACTGAACCCTATTTACGAGTTGGCTCCATCACAGACCAAACATGGACATCCTGCAGGGAAAGGCTGGAGACAAGACACACCTGCTGTTCGCAAATCCAGCTGAATGGACACCCCTGTTCCACTGGGAGAAGAGAGAAAAATAAACTTTCCACAAAGCACCTGACTGGCTTAGACAAGCAGCGGGAAGCAGACCATAAGTAGGTTGCATATACACATAAACAGAAAATGTCTCAACTCACTCATAATCATATGAAAAAAATTGAGAGAATGATTTACCAACCAAAAAAGAAAAAGGTCAATAGCAGTCCTTTTTTTTCAGAAACCAATCTATAGTGAAAGGGTGATGAGCATATAGTCTATAACTGTATACCAAGTGCATCTGTAAGGTAGCTGGAGTGACTAATCAGTGGATAAACAAGACAGAAGTAAAGTGGATGGTGAGTATTTAACAATGCATGCCTATGAACAACTATAAATAATTTGGTGTTGAACCGCTTTCATCTGGATACTGTTTGTTTGTACCCCTGTATCGTATCGGATTTGGAATAGTGTGTTCTCTCATTGTAAACACACCATGGTTTGTTTGCAGGGCTGAATCTCCAGTTTGTCCCTCAAAGTGTAACCCAAGCCTGCTGGTACACAATCAGGAGGGCAACACAATGAAGGGCACACAGTGTACTCATTGGCTAGAATAAAATATTAAAGAGTACTGTAATCTAAATGGCCTGGCTTTTTAGATGCAGATAGTGTTAGCCTGGTAGGAGAACGATCAACGCAAGATCTCAATCTCTCCAGGAACTAGGGGTGAAATTCTACCTGGAAGGTGCCCTGTGCATCGACAGGGCATTGTCAGGGCTATTTCCAGGCCACATTTCTGAACTTCCCACTTCAGCCACCTCGCCCATATACATTACGAGCTTGTAAATGAAACTCAATTAGGTTCTATTAATATTTAAGTGATGGCTTGGCTAAACTTCAAATTTAACTCCTTAAATGGCCAGGATATGCCAACTGTTACAAAATTTTAATGAAGTCAAACACAATATTACATTTTAAGATGTAATGAGTCTAATATAAATAAGGATTTTTAAGGATTTCGTCATTTTCAGCCCAGACATGATTGATTCCTGTAGTTTGCTTCTTTTTTAATTTTGCTCTGAAGCTAAACTCCGAAGAGTTTAAACATAATGGAAGCTTTAACCTATCAATTAACATCATACAAACTGCATAGCTGAAAGGTCCCACAGCATTGTATCCACTTTACTCTATGACATACTATTGTCTTTATAAATGGACAGAAATAACAGGCATCATAAGTCAGTCAGGTCAGCTTTCTTGTCCAGGTGTGTGATCATTTAGGCATCAAATCATTGCTAATGGTTATCACCTCATATTATTTGTTAGCTACTTTAGCTCTATGGCTCCAGGGAAAAAACTAAAGATCCATCCATGTCTTGACCACTCAACTACATTAGAGATATGGGGCAAATGTCTAAATTTACTAAACTATGGCCTTAATGCTGTTAACTAGTTAAGCTGGTGAATGAAAATTGGCCCATTATATACACCAAACAGAAACTAGGCTCATTGTTAAGGTGCCAACCGTTTTAACAAAATCAGTTGATTGCATCTGATGCTTGCCTAATTCCTGGCTTATTAAACTCCCTCTCCCGTTTTTTTTCCTTTTTACTTTTTACTTCAGACTTCCGCCAAAGTACAGGATTAATTACTTAGCTCAACTTTTCAGAGTGCCGTCGCCTTGTAAAAGAGAGCGAGCAGATTGGGGCTGGGGCTGGCGTCGTAGTGCAGCTGCCTGCTTTCTGATAAACTTTGCTTGTTCCTACCCCCACATCCTGAATTTGATTTGTCTGAGGGTCTCGTTAACAGTCCACAGGGTTGCACTGATGCTGGAGTTTTTAAGAGACTCTGGTCTCCTAAACAAAATTTGTCTCCTGAGATGCTGAGATTTTATCCCTGGCTAACAGCGGCCACATTCTCGCCCCCACCATAGGTCTCTGTATGGAGAGGAATGGCATTTTTGAGGCTCGACGCCTGTTTCTGTCAATCCAGAAGGGTTACCGCTTATGACATTGCTCAAATATAAGTTGCTGAATAAGGTCTATGCACAATCCCTGTGGGTTACTGGTATGACCATGAGTAATTATGAACATAAGAGGAATGTCAGATTGCTTCAAAGATTTGTTTTTTGTAAATCAGCTTCAAATTGTTGTTACATGGGTTATGTTGTGCAACTTACTATGCTATTGTGTGCTACTGTGTGAACATACATTATTTTTCTCAGAACAATATCCCAGCGGCAGCATAACAGTTTTACACCAAACTGGACAATCCAAATAGGTCAACTGCAGAAGACAAGTCATTATAGAGGTATGAAAAACCCGAGACAACCTCCCTTTCACAGAAATATAAGCCACAGAAAATATAGCAACAAACACAGAATCTACACTAAAACCTTTCTCTTTCTTTCTCTAGCCACAGCTTTCCTCAGTAATAGCATATCCATCAGGGATGACTGGATCAATAGCTATGTTTTGGCCTAAATTTTCTACGAGGGATGGCATGTCATCAGTGACAGACAAATATCACAGTAGGCAAACCATACTGAAAGAGCCTCCATTCTATTGATCGCCTCTGCACACAAGATACATCAGGCTTAAATAAAAAGGCTTGAGGCAACTAGAGGCTATTGTTTATGATTTAAAAATGTATTGGAAAAAGGAGAAATGTCCCATTGCCAGGTTTTTGAGGAAAAAGACATGATTATCTTCTGGGTGCAGGAAATGAATGTCAGAATCATTCAGCTGCATACTTCTTCTGAATCACGGATTCTGTAGCACATCACACATCTGACAGAGGGCGATCTTCTGAAGATTCTGCAGGGGAAGGGATTTCATACCACTTATCTAAAATACCAAATGGACCCCAGCATACATTACATAGAAAAGCACAGAAACATCTTTGGCCTTTGGAAAGAGTCTCCAAGCAGATATTAATAAACAAATTTGGTTGCTCAAATGCTAGCTAGCTACATTGTTCACCAAAATACTTATTACTTGGCAACATAAAGAACAAGGCCAGGATTTGCTGCAATGATGTCAGTTAAACTTTTGTCTTCTATCATTCTCCAGTAACAGTAACTATACAGTGAAAAAAAAACAAACGTTGTGTATATCCCATTGTCTCCATTGTAATGCTAGTACAACGATAAAGTCATATATACGATAAAAATGAAAAAATCCGTTTCTGCTGAAAATGATGGAGCATGATGCAAAAAGTGCATCAACAAAAGTGGAAAAACAGAGACAGGCAGAATTGGCTGGCCTACTGATGGACCACAGTTCTAATGAAAAGAGCAAGCAAGGACCCTACATTTTAAAGTTATGACCTCTTGTGCTTGCAAGCTGTAGACCCTAGTGTAAAGCTAATGAGAGTGTAGGACTAACTGTCACAGTTTGTGGCTACCAGCAGCTAGCACATTATGTGTTGTCGTTTGTGGAGTAAATCATTATCACTGTGGAGCGAACTAGCGAACTAGTGACCAACTAAATCCAGAATGGTTTAGCATAAATTTAGCAAAATGGAATAGCTCGGAGAATATTGCGTGCCGTCGCCTTATTTCAAAAGCTGAAACGCGGTCCGAAATGAATCGAATCTCCGTTCCGACAAAAGTAAACCAGTATTATTCACTTCTGCTGTGGCTGATAAAAAACAGGCCCCTGGGTTGGTTAAGAGGATTGTTCACCAGCGATCCAGGGGCATTCTCCAAGACGAGGCTGCCAGTTGGGCACCGGTCGATGCCATCCGTGCGCCATGCTGGCAGACGTTTGGTGTGAGCGGGCACAGCACAGACAAAACACAGGCCCGCTTTCAGAGGAAGCCAAAGTCACATTACTGCAGTGTCGAACAGCTCTCATCAAGACACCTGCACTGCCAGCTTTTATGGCAATGTCCTCACTGTAATGTGTACAGGATATGTCTAACATAATCAGACCTGCTTTCTCTTGAGAATCACAGAAGATGGTTCAAGAAATGGATAGATAAATTGTTCAGAAGGATTTTTTTTTAATAAAAAGCTTTTATGATATGATATCAAAGAGAGAGAGAGAGAGACAGAGACAGAGATTGATAGAGTGAGAGTGAGAGAGAGAAACGGAGAGGGAGAGAGAGAGAGAGGGAGAGAGAGAGAGAGAGCGAAAGAGAGGGAGAAGATCATAATCCACTGTCATCACCTAAGCATATCTTCCCAGAGGTTAAAAATGTGCTGCTATGGCAACAGACGGGTCAGCTGATGGGATGATCAGGCACTGGCGGTCTTTGCTGTCCTCCATCTAGCCTCTCGTAGCACTTATCAAGGCCACTCCATCAAACATTACACAGATAACAGGGCTGAAAACTCAATCAACCTTCAGGGCAAAGCAGACTGGCACCCTGTGAGGGAGGTACACCGACGAAACACTTTCTTTCTTTCTAACATACACACACACTAAGCTGGAAGTCACACGATTAGATTAAATCTATTACGATTACTCTAATGGCCATATCCAAAAAGTGCATTATATAATTTCAATGTGTACAGACTCTCATAGAAAGTGTTACCCTTATGCTTCCTCTTTGTAAATGAATATAGAGAAACTTCACATCACACTGGTAATCAATAATGGGTTTTAATATTTGGATTCAGTTAAAATTGTCCAAACTAGGCTGATCACTGGCCATTACCACATATTCATGCCACATACCTTGCAAATTTACATTTATTGAGAAATACACAGAATTTTCTTTCACAACACAGACATTCTAAATTTACCCATAAGATAAAGGAGCAACAGTAAGGGGAAAAAGGGGAAACAGTTACAAGCAGGAAAATGCTACAAGCAAATATTCTTATTGCAACCCTGAAGAACCCAAAGTCAGTCCACATTTTCACTCTGTTCTACCCAGTCACCAGTTTCAGGGGCTGCAGGGCTGCAGAACAGTGCCTCAGGTATGATCATAGACAACACAGACAAGAAGCTGGAAGTTACCAAGGGCTTAAAGGACCTCAGAATCAGACTAATAGCAATGTTTTCATCATAGGATGCTGAAATCCAGCAAGATGGCACCAGCCTGCTGGTTCCAGTAACGTGTAAAAAATGAGTTTTTAAAGTGTCTGTATCCACCTGATCAATGTTCTGACTTCTTTGCCTATTTGTACATTTCCAGTGTATATTTGCTTACTTCATGAATGGTTCATCTCTGGACTTATTGTTTGGTTTGGTGCTTCTCCCATCTGAAGGAGATGGCCATGTGCTGCTGTCACTGCCTGTGGACTGGAGCCAAAAGCCCCATCACAAGCCTTCACCTCAGCTCACAATAATGATCCCTCCCCCTCTACCCCAGTCGAAACTGCTGACCATTAAATTATTCATGCCCACGTTATGAATAAATAAACCGACAGCCTCCTCTCTCAACAAATCTGGGAAATATTTACTCACTTAATCACAGAATTCGAACAGAAGCTGCAACACATTGCATAAGCACTTCCCTCCCCTTGGGCCAGTCCAACTTGACCACTGGCCAAAGCCCAGCTCTTTTCCACAAATATTTGTTGTTTGATTTTTCTTTTTATTTCTCAAGGACTCCCACTCTTACTGAAGTGGGAGGTCGCTGTATTAAACCTTTTCTTGGCCCTTGAAAGTTTGACTGGTTTAATTGCAAGCACTGAATGCGCACAACCCATTTCTAATTAGCTGGATCTCCTCTCCTGCACTGGAGGGTGCATTTCCTCCAGTGGCTCTGCATACAGAGGTAGTCGATACCTCAGTGAACCACCGCTAAATGGAATTTATCACTTCTCATGCCTTACAGGATGACCTGTAAATGCCTCAGAATGTGTAAATGGCCCCTATCCAAACTTTGATCGTGGATCAATGAGTGTTTGCTCTTGACATTTAGCACCGGCAAGTCCCGCCGCTACCAGGACAAACGCCGAACACAAAATTAACAGCATAATATTGACCACTTTGAACCGCCAAGCTTATTGTGCACCAGGCAAACCACGGAAGATAAGGTGTTGCATAGATTAATGGAACAGACGCAGCATAATTACTGTTTACTCATCTTGAATCGCATGCTTACAGCTATGCGGTAAATTAAGTGTGCACAGTAAAGACTCCACATTTCAGGAAGCCCTATAAGGTGAACAGTCTTTTGGATTCAAAACATTTATGGGAATTTTTCAATAATGATAATGATCTGTCATAAAGACTGGGACCTCTCACTTAATTACTTTATGATGAGATGCCAAAGCTAGCACTTTTCAGTATATAATATAAAAGGGAAGTAAAATAATGGCATAATCACATGTTTTTCTCAGATTGTTGAGAATTATAGCAAACATTTTGCCCACTGAATGCCTTGCTTTTACTTTAGGGTGAGCTGATATGTCTGGATTTCAGTGCTGTCGTAGCACATATCAACAACAAGCATCCTGCAGGAGGACTTGCGCTTCCTGCCAATTTGTGCCCAAGAGCAAGAAATGAAATGCCTATATTGTCCTGCCAGCTTGTCGGATTGTAGAAAAATCTACCCTCAATTTCGAAGAGAGCTGGAGCAGTTTTGTGATGGCTAAGGGTTGGACTGTCACCTGACATCTCCAGTAATCATTCAGTTGGCCTTGGCTGGATTTCAATGCTAAGGGGATAGGAATCCCATTCTTTCTTCAGTTTACTTTGGCCGTGGCTCCTTTCAGAGATCCTCCAGGTGGAGGTGAGCTCAGAACATGCAGCAATGTGTTCTTGCTCCCCGTTTTTCTCTTTCTGTCCACATGATTGTTATGTTCCAGAGTCAGTTTTACTGACAGCTATCTATCCTTCTTCCTTGGCCACAATTTATGGAGGACTGCTCCTCACCTCAGTTAAGCAAACAGTGTCCAGTCCGCAGACAAAAAATAGAAGTTGATAGAAGAAATTTAAGTTGAAGGAAATGCCACCTTGATTGTGAGGTGAATCAGCATAAATAAAGATTTCATTCATGTCCTTTGAGATGCCGATGTATTTCATTGCCACTTTGTTGGCAAGGTAAAATAGGTCATTGGAACCCGAGGCCGAAAATACGCTCTTCTATTTTGATTCCGCAAAATGTAAGGCTTTGATTGGTTCCTCGCCATCTCTGTCTCTTGTTCTGCATCTTTGTGGATATGCCTGTGTTTACACAGCTTTCTCAACTTCAAAGTTTAGGCTCTTTCTCTTTTTTTTTACAAAATGTGTGCCAACACTCCTCTTTCTGTCGTGGCATTTTCATGCGGCGTTCGTGTCTGCCGCCCTAACATTTCATCGCGATAGGGTTTTCTTTTAAGTCATCGAAACACTCCCCACTCCCTGGCTGACCTTTTGAACCTAGCGCTACAAACACACCCTTTCCTGAGCCACTTTAAATGTCACCTTGCTTGTGCTCAAACGTTGTTTATTTCCAGTCCCAGACATGCAACCCGATAACTCCACAAAAGATTTGGTGCAAGACCTGCGCCGATAGTTATATGTCAGTATCATCATACCTTTTCAGTTGTCCGAACTGTACAAAAGCATCCTCGTTCAAAAAAAGAGGGGAAAAGAAAAAGCAAGTGAGGTCAACATGGATTAGCCGCTAGTAACCCTATCAGGTCCTGCACAATGCCTACAAAGTCTACTGACGCTAGCTGTCAACAGCCTCTTTCTGGGGAACTCTATCTGCCCTGACCCCTTGGTTATGGGACTGCCTGAAAGGAGAGGTAGCGATTTCAAATTGGACCTCATTGTGTCTCCTTTTATTACTCTTTGATTTCAGGTGATTCATTTGGCTCATCATTCAGGCTGTCTGGAAGGCTGCACCGAGGAGTTCCAACCAGTGTATAATTTCTATAATTTGTGGTGCTTCTGTCCTCTCGTACCTCCCTTTGTACTTGCACTTCCGAGAGACAGATGAATGGGAAAAGTGGCTTAATACTACATGACATGGATTAGGCGTGTTCCCATAGGATCTGATGCTAAACCAAACAGAGGCTTGAGGGGAGAGTTTCACAGGTTCACACGTTAATATTCTTGTGAAGATGGGCTATGGTGTTTCAGAGATTTATCCAGGGTCATGATGGATGGTCACTTTTCAGACTGTACAGTTTTCCCTGTACAGTGAAAACTATGGCATGGAATCAAAAAGGGCAAGAGCCTGGCTTCTTCATGGTGGCACACACTTAGTACACACTGTATTTGCACTTCTTGTTTGACTCATCCTAAAGCTGGATTGCCCAGAATAAGCAATTGCAGCTTGGTAACACCTGGTTTCGCCCATCAAGGCATAAGTGGAGGGTCTAATGAATGGGCTCAGGTGTGTCTGATCAAAACACAGCTGTTTGGATTAGTGGGGTTTAGCATGAGCTGAGGGGTTGAGACATGCTGATCTTGTTACTGATCATTAATAGCTGATAGTTATTTTTGCATCTGCATCCATGGTAATAAACCCTTAATGTAGGCTACGTTGGATCCACAATCCAACTGACACGTGTTCAAATCCACAGCAGTGTTTTCCCCCTCTCCACCCCTCCATAAAAAAGTCAGCCTACCTTGTTTGAACTGCGGTCCTTAACATGTAGGTCATGTGGTTTCGGGCTGCAGTGTGCTTTGTTGTGGAGACCTTGGTTTTACCTCTATGACAAATAGCTTTCATGTCCTTAATTGATTAACCACAGCAGAGCCAACGAAAGCGGATAATTTAAATCATTAAAACACAGTATATCAGCAGCCCGGCGAGTGCTCTAGCCCTGAATCCTGGCCCCGGCAAATATTTGAAAATAATTATTCTCCGTCATGATTCTCTTTTTAATCCCCCTTCGGACAGTTGTGGATAAGCCGTCCAATCAAAACATTTTAATGTCGCCTAAGGTAAAGCGCAGGTGAGGATGATTAACGCTGGCAGCTTGGCTCAGCAAAATATCACACAAAATATAAAAAGGTATGAGCAGATATGTTTTGCGTCAGACTATACAGACCAAACATATGTCATAATCTATGTCTGAGAAAGCTCTGGTCTATGAGTCTATGGGCCTATAGACACCTACTCTGCACTACTCATGTTTAATCCAGTAAAATCCCAACCTTATTACATACCAAGGCTTATCATTCAAGAAGTACAATGACCACAATGCAAACTTGTTTATTGTAAAATTACATTCCACAAATGTTTCAGAATTTCTGCATGTTAAGATGCAGTGCATTGTGCAGAAGCTTGTCAGCTCTTACTGCTTTCAGTTGTAGCGATCGAAAACAGGAGTCAAAATCTCTACAACACAAATATTGCTGTTTTATTTGCTATCCAAAACAACCAAGGGAACTATACATTTTGTTATGTTTTAATATGTATTGCTAACTATATTGAAATATTGGTAAATCTGCAAAAATGGTGAGCATTAGCATTAATCAAACAATGTTATGCTAACTGGTGACTACAAGTTTCTATTTATTATTACCAATGTTAGCATGTATAGCTGAACTTTTCGTTAAAAGGTTTAGAGGAACAAGGCTTAACATAGCTAAGGCTAATTGTCATGGACAAATGACCATCTAATCACTAGAAAGTAATTTTCTGTATTGCTGCTTATATCGACAATAGTTTCCCATTGGATACCTTATGACAGAATGGTTGGATGTCAGAGGCGAGATTATGTTCAGCTATGCATTTTGTTTCCATTTGTGACAAAAGCCTTATGTCTCTGAAAATGTAACTTAACATACAAACATGTTATTAATGTTCATCGTAAGTTAATGGGAGAATCATTTTATTACAAGTAATGGATTATTTCTCTTGGTCCAGTTTTGCTTTTTTCAAACAGCTGGAATTTATACATTAATTAATTATTCAAGCTACATTTCCTTATCAAGGGTATTGTAAAATCACCCTGGCCACGTTGCCAGCTGCAGCACAGACACACACATTTGCACCTAGGGACAGTTTAACATCTCCAATTTACCCAACTTGTCTGTCTTTGGACTGTGGGAGGAAACCATGCAATCACAGGGAGAACAAGCAAACTCCACTCAGAAAGGATCTCTGGGAATCAAACTCAGGACCTTCTTGTCATAAGTTTACAGCACTACCCACTGCACCAATATGCCACCCTGTTTTCAAAGTATTTAAAAAGAACAACAAAATAGCTAATTGCTCACCACCTTGTGAAAATAAATTGATTGTTGATTTAGGTATGAGTAAGGGCCAGGTGTTAGTGTTGCATTGGGGTCAGGGAAGTGCAGAGGTGAGTTTTGTAGATATGTATGAATATCAGTTAAATAAGTGTCCAGAGTGGCTCAACAAATTGTTACAAAAGCATTCAATCCTTCTTTGGAGCAGATGAATAATAAAAGAGTGGGAATCATTTTCAAAAACATTTAGTGCTTCATGCTTCTGTTGCCCCAAACACGCATGGCTCTCTGTTGCATGTTAAACAAATCAGACCAGTGTTTATCAGCGCTTCGTGACTCCACTCCACGAAAATGTGCGGCTCGTGAGACGAGGGACATCACACTACGTCGCCCGCCCGAGTCCCAGGCTCGCCCGGAGGAGACCCCAATAGGGCTCCGGTGGGCCGATTCGAAACCCCTGCGTTGCCAAGCACATGGAGGGCTGCTGATTAGAAGGACTGGCAAGAGAGAATGCTGCGTGAAGACTGTCACCGCCCTGCCTACCCCCGCAGGGCTGAGGACACAAACACTCACACCCACCCACACACATGCACACACACATACACATACACATATACATACACTCACACATACACACCTACACGCACATATAGCGCGCGCGCGCACACACACACACACACACACACACACACACACACACACCACACACACACACATTTTCTCTTCCCATACACCCCTCCCTCACTCCGTCAGCCCAGTGGATCGCCCCAAACCACAAACAGGGTGTCGGTGCTGAGCGGAACAATATCTCCACCCATCACAGCATCTCAGGAAAATCCATAAATTAAGTCTCTGACAAATTGCTTGTTTGCTGTGTTTATCTACATTCGTGTTCCCTGTTTTTTTCTAATGTTACACTCTCTTATTTCTAAAGGGCTATCTTTTTCTCTTTTCATAAATTTGTGGTAGGAACATGACGAAATAAGAGTAAAAGTTTGCTAAGGTGCCTACAGACACACACGCGTATTCTCTACGGTCTCTCTCCCTACATTTTGGGATTCAAAAGAAAAGTTCAAAGCAAATGTTTGCCCTGTTCAAAGAAAATGTAAGTTAATACTGGGGCATTCACGGCTACCTTATATTCTCTCCCCCAGGACCTCCTCCCCCCTCTCTCTCTTCACACTGCCCAGCTGATAAAAAAAGAAAGCACAGGAGTACAGGTGAGGTGAGGCACGTAACGCTCTCTTTTCTCAAATTCTCTCGCTCTGAGATCCTCAGCGGGGCTGCAGGGACGCTCGAGACCAGAACACAGAGGAGAAGGGCTGCAGGGGCGTCCGGGACCAGAACACATAGGAGAGGGGCTGCAGGGGCGTCCGGGACCAGAACACATAGGAGAGGGGCTGCAGGGGCGTCCTGGACCAAAACACAGAGGAGAGGGGTTGCAGGGGCGTCCGGAAACAGAACACAGAGGAGAGCGGCTGCTGGAGAGTTTGAGAATGAAGACGACTCGTCACACCCACCATCAGAGCAGGACTCGTCCCGGAGTTGATCCTGGACAGAAAACCTCAGCGGGGCCGTTTCTGACGGCACCCGTCTCTGTACCGTATAAAGCATTCATTTTTATTCTTTCTTTTTTGTGATGGTCGCAGTAGCAGTCAAGAGCCCCTCACCTTAATTACGTATACACACCCCCTTACACACGCGCTAGTATCCCTTTCTCATACATGTTCTGTATGAGTGTGTGAAAGCTGCTTTTGGACACTTAACCTTAAACTCAGCAAGCAAAAGATCAGCTTATTTTACAGTTTTGGTTTTGGGGGATTTTTTGCCAGCGGAATGTCCTCGTGACATACACACACACACACACACACACACACACACACACACACACACACATACACACACACGCACACACACTCTTGCACACACACATCATGCAGTAGGTCAAAGTGAATTATGCCTGCAAGAAATAAGTTAATAAAACAATCCCCAGCGGCCTGCTGATTTTCACATTTCAAAAGCTTAAAAAATATAAAATCAATAATCATTTGGTCAGGAGGGTAAATGAAGCAACAAAACATCAGCGTGTAGCCTTTGGCCACTGAAGTCATACTGAGCAATTTGTCTCATCAAAAGTGAGTGGTAATAATCCCTTTCCCGTAACCCCCACCACCGCGCGCACACACACACACACACACACACACACACACACACACACACACACACACACACACACACACACACACACAC
>JBBPDC010000007.1:17392537-17407795 GCA_037974485.1 Hemigrammopetersius urotaenia | reverse complement strand
ATTTAAGTTTTAACTATATTTAAAATTGCAGAATACACAGAGTACATAGACATGACCTCATGAACCCCACTCTATTTCACCCACACACTTCTCCAACATACACACACACACACACACACACACACACACACATACACACACACAAAACCTCACACTCTCAGAACACGCAGCCACTCACATTAGGCTCTGGCAAACATGGCAATGTTAATCCTTTGACAGGAGAACAAGAAAACAGCCATGTAGGATCCTCACTGTTTTCACTAGCATGACCACAACAGTGGGACTCCTGCTTTTGAGAGGGCGGAAACAAAGTGCCTCTCTGTCTCTCAGACCACTCAACCCCCTGCTCAGCAGCCCAAATTAAAGGCAATTCCCTTGGGTAAAAATTCCCTTCTCTCTTCCACTCTGCCCCTCAGTTTACTCCCTCTCTCTCTCCTTCTCTTGTAGCATCCCTCTGAGCTGAAGTGCGCCTTTCAGGACCTTCATGCCTCAACCAAACCCACCCAGGAATATTAGTCCCTTTTCATTTAATCACCCTGCACTCACGCCCAGGCCTTCAATTCATTAAGAGCACTCAACGATTCAGGCCAGCTGTTTGGAGGCTCTTGGCTGCCGATGAGGTGGAGAAAGACAAGTGAGAGCCGGTCTGCAACGAACGCTCAGCATAATTCTGCCGCTTAATTATACAGCTCCCATCTCCTCCAGCCACCCTTTCTGAGAATCAGAATCAGAAATAAAATCAGTTTTTAGCCAAGTTCATTTTAACATCTGAAGAATTTTGGCAGCACACACAAATCTAGAAAAGAAAAAAACACACACACACACACACACACATAGACATATACACACACATATGTGTAGTTTCAGGTGGAATAAATAGTAAAGGATTGGGTCCAGGCTTCCATTTCTCACACATATTAACCTACAGGACATAATAAGCTTTGAAATTTAAGTTATCTGAGCCCATGCTTTAGTACCTAATATTTAAAATCATGTAGCTATGCTAAATGTATTCATGATTACCAAATAGTTTCATAGTAGAAGAGACAAACTTTATAGTAGTCGCTGAATGATGTCATAAGGTATTAACATTTGGGTTTCAGGGTTTAAATAGCTACTGTTTCAAGTAAAAAAACAAAAAAACTAAATTAAAAACATAACAATGAACAGGTAAAGTGAGTGCAATTATGCAATTGCTCTCTGTCTCCTTCACTTTCTCTCTGCTACTGCTACTAACGGCATGGATGGGACCAGGATTGCCCAGAAAAAGTTGCTTGCACGTTTTTATTGCTACAGATCAGTCTAATTCAATAAAAAACAGTCCTGAGATTTGACTATGCTTGTTTATTTAAGGTGTGCATGGGCACACTTAGAAAGGGAATGGATTATAGGATATATAGTGGCTGATCTGGACATGAGTCGTTTTGCGCTCCGAGAGGGAGGTGCAGGCGGATGTATTTGCTTAAAAGGGAGGCGAAGGGGCAGAAGGGCGAGAATGTGTCTCTGGAGAGTGCCCTCTGAGTAATCTGCCATGGTGCAAAATAGAGCTTATGGCTTAAAGTTAATGGCAGTTGACTTGCTGATGGTGCTGCCGTGTTAGACAAGTGCACCTGACAGCAGATTCTTTATGCGGAGTGTATAGAGTAGGTTGGAAATGCTTAGATTCCTGACTGAACTTGACATCTCTCTCCCTCTTTTCCTCTCTATCTCTCTTTCTTTCTCATGTGTAGATCTTCCTATTGAAAGAGCTTTCCTGTCAAAATCCCAGTCTCTAGCCTCAGCCCTTTATTGCCTATTTCCATACTGCAGTGGCTCACTGCCCGGCTTTGCAGTGCTTTTTTAGGCCAGAAACAAAGGAAGCATAGGATCTCTGAGCAGCACATGATAGCACCGGTGCAAAAATCCCTGCAGGCCAGCGGCAACGCACTCAGACTCCATACCAGCTATGACAACCCTGTTTACGTGCGTACAATCCTACATCTGCTTTAAATAGCCAGTTAGATTTCATGTAATACCATGCAAGGGCTTTTGTGGTAACAGGTAAAGAGAGGCAGGAAGAAGTCAATCTTTCCATCAGTCTCGATTTTTATTTATTTTATCGTATTTATTTTATCGTGTTGTTAGCAAATAATATTCTTAGATAAAAGACACACAAGAAACTTTGGGAGTGATAAAATAAATATTACACTGTTATTTGAACTCTTATATCCTAGGATATCTTACTTGACTATCAAAACACTGGAACTTGCTTATTAGTTTCTATATATGTATTATATATTATATAATACACAGGGCTGTCCAAATAATATAAACACATGGATCATCAGCCATTTTGACTGTACTTTTGACCACCAGTTTCAGATTCAAGCCTTGTCTTGTGCTGCCCCCTCTGTACCATGGCTGCAAGTGAATTCGAGCACCTCCTTGTTTTGCTAAACCGCCATGTGAATGAGCAGCACAGCTGAATTGGGGTGAGTGTTTGAAAGTCTAGGATTTCAGACCCTCACTCTGGAGCCTCTCAGGGAAGCTCCGTGAGAGAGCCATGTGCTCTGGCGCCTCCCCAGGGCCAGTTAGTGAGGTCAGAGAGGCCAGAACGGAGAAGCGGGAAGAGACGCCCCGCTCAGTTTACAAGCTGTGGATCAAAGCGCAGCACGCGTTAATGCACTGATCAGTTCAAGGTCTATTAGGCAAGAGTCGCCTTGTTCGTTTTAAGGCCAGCCTCATTCGCAAGTATGTTCTCCTCTGTGCTGTATGAATGTGTTTACGTCTGTAGACTTCTGCGTCCTTGGCTTGATATGTCACACCTGTTTCATACACACACACATGCACCACAGCAACTCACCCAACTGCCAGTGGCCCTTGGGATACCAACAAAGCCCCTTCCTCCAGTTTCTCCTGCTTCTATCCCTTTAACAGCAGATGTGTTTAATTATTGTCATAAACACCAAGATGTACGTGACCATTTCCTCCCAAGCACAGACAGACGCCCATCCAGAGAACTAAACAGATTGTCTAACAAAACCTGTCTGCGAGGGATTTTTCATGGGGAGAAAATAAAACTCTTTCCTCTCTCTGTATCTGAGGGGGCCACACACAAGCAGGCACATGTTTCCAGGGCAGCCTGCACAGAGTAGGGAAAGCTTTAATTAAAAGCTTGTCAATTCATTTTCACCTGAGTGATGAAGCTCAGGCCTGTTTGGAAAAAAATGAGCCTGTTTTGCTGAAAGCGCAAACCTTTCATTTAGTAAGTACAGAGAGACCTGCTTTGCTGTTGGAGGTGTCTCCCAACTCAAATCCATGCACAGACATTTAGAAAGATAGCCAAAAGCAATATTGCATATTACTTTTTATCACATTTCAGAAGTGTTGTAGTTTTTTATTTTAAGTCAAAGCATGTTACATATCAGAAACACAAGTAGCAGAATCTGTATTTGAAGATACAGCTAAATTATCTTTCAAGAAGATGTAGTATCTCTCTTAGTCTCTGGTCTAACTCGTTTTTCTCTCTATATATATTTTGTGTAAGACTACTGCAGTGGACACTGTTTGTTATAATAGCTCTAGATTGATTATTATGAATAGAAAACAAGCCAAAACATGGCCTATGTTTGTTAGCTATAAACTCACCTTGCAATCTAATTCACATTTAACAATTTTTCATTTCATTACACTAGTTAAGGGGTCACAAGTTCAGCATTTATAAAGTCGGCTAACATTACAAGTCAGATAGAAAATGACATAATGTGCGTTAAAAGAGGAATAATTAAATTACACCATCTTCAGCTTAGCCCATATGAGGCTGATAAGGCTTTTTGGACTCCACATTCTGATTCTTAAGTCTAGAACTGCAACTGTGAGGCTAACATTGCTGACAAACACACAAATGATTTCTGTAATAGCCCCATCTACACTTCCAGCATCCCTCATAAACTACATTCAGCTCTTGTCAACCTGCTTTAATTATAAAATCTTCAGTGTACTGTAAACACTAATTTTGGACAACATCCGACTTATCTTAGACCAGATTCCTCTGTATTTATGCTGTTCATTGTCACAAGTGATTGTGGACCAGTACTCCTACTTCTGAGGTGATTGTGAAAACATACCCTATGGCTATAAAGATTAACAAAATGTCAACATGTAGCCAAACAATGCGGACAGCCTTTTTTGAAAATTCATAACAATGTCATAAACACAAACCAATCACAGTGTCAAATGTAACTTTAATGAAGAGGTGGATGTAGTTTGAGAGGGTTGGGAGAAGTTGTGTACTGAGAGAAGTTGAGAGTATTGACTTAGGTTTAGCATTTACACTTATTCATGAAAACAACCTGTACAGACAGAAATACAATGGTTGAGTTTTTATGTGCATCTCTGTTGAGTATATTTCTGTGCTGCCACAGCTTTAGAGACTCTAATGCAATTATACTACTCCTGTGACAAACATTGTAAGTACTGAAAACCCAGAAACATCTAAGAAACATCTAAGGCTGCTCAAAACTCACAGTAATTGCATTTACTGACTGGGTAGAGGCTTATTTGTGTTTTGCAGTCTTATCTGATATTTGCAAAGGCCAACATTGCAACGATAATGGTTAATGTTAGCTAATGGATACAGTAATTAACACAGCTTATATCAGAATATACATCTGTATATGTGTTAGACATTGGTGATTACGGACCCTGCAGGAATGTTGTGTGTAAATGTAAATTAGCTAAATAATGAAAGGTTTAACAGCTTAGTGTTCACAGTATGTGACATTTTCCCGTTCAACTACATAATACATAACCTTCATTCGAGTATGCGGTGCTGCATAACACTGGGTATATTCCTTTAAAATTTTAATACAGCTGGCGATGTCTGAAAGGGGAGTGGTGGTGAGTTAGCAACATTTATGAGATGTGAGTCCGGGCCTTTTGGGAATTAGTCTCATGGCTAAAACCGTTATAAAACTGCAGCCATTGGCTGAAGCAATTGGGCATGTCTTACTTGATCTGATTAGGTGCAAATGAAATCTTCATCCATTGTCAGAGCACATTAAGATGATGTATGTAGGAATGAAGTGTAGCACACCTGAGAGAAAACAGTAATCACAAAATGCGGCACTTTATTAGCAACCATGCTGATGCCCAGTCTGAGTACATTAGTCCTTCATCAGTGGTCATTTTTTTACCATAGAGTCACCCTTGGCAGGATATGTTTATGGGATGAACCTGTACCTGTTTTGTAAATCTGTGAGATAGATGGACTTAATAAAAATGGCCAATGAATGGAAATCCCAGTCTCTTTTTAAGTGGATTGTGTAAAATATAAGAACATTTTAGTTTTAAGTGATTTTTGATTGTACTTTGGTTTGAATCATAATGAAGTTGTCTCATCGTTAAGGTGCACCCAATAAAACACTTGCTCTATATGGCAGCGGTGCCCAACAGCTGGCTTTGAGGTCGGTGCTTTTTCTGGCTTGGGCTTTTGCATGGTGGCAATGTAATGTCAACCACTTAACATTTTCTTTTTGTGCTCATCATTGCATGAGCAGCTCAAAGAGATGTGCAAACCGGCTTCCTGCGCATCAAAGAAGGTGTGTGTGGGCATCCACCACCCACCCCATACTAGTATCCCATTGTGTGACGGTAAAGACTTATAACTTGCTATGATTAAATTGAAGAAGAAAGGGGTAGAAAACCAAATAAACGAATCAAGACATTTTCATGAAAAAAAGTCCTCATGTTTTATTCACTTTCTCTGTTGACGAAAGATCCGTCAGGGTAGAGGGAACAAACAGGGCATGGGTTGCGATATTGGAGGCAATTTAAAAACCAATAAAATGTTTTCAGAAAGGAAACACGTTTCGTAATTTCTGTTCTATTACAGCAACGTCCTTATGCTGTTACTGTTTTGGGTGGCTTGTTTGGTGGACAAATCCACTCAGTACGCAATGCTCATGCTCTTAATTTCAGGCACTTCCAGAGGCGGCCGGCACGAGAAGGCCCCCTAACATGGATGAGTGTGCCAGCCCAGTCTGTGTTCTCCACCGTCAATTACTGTATGGGCGCACACGCTTTGCAATGCAGATCTGGGCCTGCGAAAAGGCGTTGTGCAAAATCCATTACCCTGAACTCACAGGCTCTTCCTGCCCAGGCAGGGAATTAGTGTTTGGGGAGGGGGATCTGCAGGCTCCCTCTGATAACGCACGGGCCCAAAACTAGCCAAAGAGTGTCTGCAGGCATGCATTAAGCAGCCCGATGCCACTTAGCAAAGCCTTGTTCTTCCCTCAGCTGTCTCTCTAGTCCAAAAAAAAGAAAGAGAGAGAAAAAACATGGGAGAAGCTTTGATGTGGAACTATGGAAAACGGCTTTTGACTGATTGAGTGTTTTGGGGAGATACTGAGTGTGTGTGTGTGTGTGTGTGTGTGTGTGCATGAACATGCATGTGTGTTCCAAAGCGCTAAAAATGAAGTGTGAGGGAATGGTTCCAGAAAAGATATGGCATGCGATTGTTGGGAAGTGAAAGACCAGAAAAAAGATCTAAAGAGAATGGTGAATTATCACATCACACTGGACAGAGTAGAGGGAAAAAAACAACTCAAAAGATTTCACCAATATCCAAGTTGCACTGACATTCCCAACCTCTTTATGATGCACTGCATTTTAAGTTTAGCCAAATCAGGCATATCTTGTGCATGTATCTTTTGTAGCCTACTGTCACTGTCCATAAAAACATCATTTGAACAGTGCAGCTGCCCTTTACATCATGTAACTTTTTCCGTTTCCGTTTTTACAAAATTACTCCAAAACTACTTTAAATAAAAACATCAGAAATTTCATTAGCAAGTCTATTTGTAATTACATAACACTTTGATGTGGTTTGAGGCAAGTGTGATGGATTAGGCGTGGAGTTTGCACAATGTTTAGTTATAATGCACACAACAACTATGTAACCACCCGTGATGTATTTACTGCTGCAAGTGGATTACATTGCAGCTTATGTAACTGCACATGTTGCTATTATCGCCAGTTTTCATTAATGTAACTATATGAGTAAGAACTGAAATTGCTAAACAAGTGTCACGTGAGCTACCTCGGGGCATGGAGCAGACAGCGAGACGTGGATCCATGCACTGGGGTTTTATTAAACGAAAACAAAACATCAACAAAAATAGGCACTGTGGCCTCCTTGGTCATAAAACAGAGAACAGGCAGGGGCACCACGAACAAGGTAAAAGAGGCGATGGAGACATGAGGAAGAACTCAAAACACACAGACTAAATACTGGACCAAATCACAAGACAAACTCAGGGCAGGTGAAAACAAAGGACACGTGACACGAGCACAAACCTAGAATGCATATCAAAATAAAAGACCCAAAACCCAACAAAGACCCAGAGAAAACACAGAACAGAACACGCACAACAAAACAGAACAGAAAACAGCGGCCCCTAATGGCCGTCAGCCGTTACAACAAGTGTAGTTATATAAGATGCACCACTATCATCTTTCTGCAACAGTGACTACACCATCAGTAGCTACATTGTTATTGCATGATTGTTAAAGAAGCACCTTACTCAAGTGGTACCATCTGTATTAGCCTTGTTGCTATGGTGTAAAAATAAGGTGACTTCAGACACCACACATGTTTTGGCTGATCGACACATTTGGACTAGGAAGAGAGTTGTTTAACTGAAGTTGTTGGCCTAATCATTCTCTTATCACATTTCCCAGGAGTAAACTGATATTAAACAAAAAAGGATCAAATACATAGTCATTAGAGCCCAATAAAAGTGCTTATATTTTCAGGTTGTAACAGGTTTCATATGGGTCAGATTGGAGCTCCTTCTTCCAAGGGCAAGTTCATTCAAAACTGTCAAATAAATATGCTCAGGCTTTGATAGTAAATTATAAAGGCATTTTGTTGGCCCGGGCTTATCAGTCACCTGTTTGTCTTGAGTTGAGCAACTCGCTTTACTGGTTTGTATGAAGGCACGTCGTCAATGTTGAGTGGGTCACTGTAACCGATTACTATAAAAGACAGAAGAATACATATATAAGAGTGTTTTCTTTGGCTTGAAACCATGAAGCGATCAAGCAGATGTTGCCACCCGGTGTCAGGATCAATACGTAGTCTCTCCATCAAAAATGGCCTACAGACACAACCCATCCAAATAACTCTCGCCAAGCTCTCTTCTTATGACACTTTAATGACTTGTGCAGGAACTGCTATGCCTTCAGAAGAGGCCTGTGCTCACCCGCCCCTTAATCACCCAAGGCCTCTCATTTAGCAATGTCAAAACACGGCTTCGGCAGCGGAGGAATATGAGTAAGCACATGAGCGAAAACATCCAAGTCCGCTCATGGGATCGAAGCTCTGACAGATAGGTTAACGCCGGCCGGTGTGAGTGACTTTGACAAATTGTTGTAGCACCTGGGCCGCGATTTATCAAGCTTCCTGCCGTGTGCCTGCAGGGGGAATTCTGAGTTTTCTTTAAGAGAATTAGGGATCAGAGGGGAATCGGGACCGAAAAGGGCTTCGTGGAACAAATCTTTGACTTCTTGTTTTTTTTTTCACTATGAAAGTTATTAATAGCATTTTTGACCACAATTCATTTTGACAAATCGCTACTTGGGGTATTAGGATAGTTTGACTGTGTATAACATTGGCTCATACTCCTGGTTTGATAACCTCCCACCTGTAAACTCCTGTAGGATATTTGATGGAGAGATAGGGCCCAGATGGCAGAGATACGTTTTTTCACAGGGCTTTCTTTTTATTTATTTTTTTTTTAGAAATTCTCAAGGCAATAACAGAAACATGAAAAGGATGTGAAACAAGATGGTTTCCACCCTAATATCTCTCCCAACTGTCAGTCAGAGAGGGAAGTCCTGAGCAAAGCGAAAAGCTAAAGACGTCGGAGTGTAACTGTTGGAAATGAGAAATATGCAATTAGTCAGCTGTCAGGCGAGGCTTTCTTTGTGCCTCAAACACACATCAATCAAGTCTGTCAGGCATAATTGTAGCTATCTCTGTCAAAGCGTGTAACATTTCCAACATGGTCTTTAGCCCTGACCAACTTAATTAAACTATTAAGTGCCAACTTATTCACAGGGACAACTTGTTCACAGAGCAAAGGGAGTCACTGAAACAATTTTATCAGGGCGGCATTGACAGCAGAGCCTTGGAGCAACATTTTATGCATAAAGAACATGGAGCATGTTTTCTCAAAATGACTGAACAAAGTCTAGAGATACCAGAATAGCCAATACCAGTTAACTTGGGATGCCTGAGTAAATGGTCTCCATTTACCATTTCTGATGACAGGTAATGTATAGCTGACACATTGATTCATAATATGTCATGAAGTATACCATTTACATCTGTGTACATTCGCTTTATACCATCAAATATGTTGAAAACATTGAGTGGTGTAAGGCCTGAGGTTGTGGAATCAGAACACTGGATGTCTCCAACTGTTTCAGACAAAGAAGATAAAAACAACCTTGTTATTTTATTTTTATTTTTTATTTCTATTTGTATATAACCCTGTATATGTATGACTGTGCAGGAAATTCACAATATTGATTATGCATATATGTAATTCATTTGAAATCATTTAAATATTTATACAGTAACAGCAGCATACAGCAGTTTTTGGCACCTGCTCATTTACTTTTGTCACATGTGTTTCTTTCCTCTTTCTTCACACAAGATTTTGTCTTGATGAAAGAAAACTATGTTTTTTTAATGATACATAAAGGTATGTAACATGCCATCAGATTTTTTCACAATAGCAACATGAACCTGGGAGGCATTTTCTTCTGTTTATCAGTATAAATGGCCAACAGAATGGTACATCAAGATACACACACACATACATACATACAAACACAGTAATTGCATTGATCAAATCATTTGGTTTTGTTTAAGCTCTTGTTTGGACATGCTGCTGTGTTTTCCCTTGTGACTGTGACAGGCAGAGAAACTGCTTGGCTGGTCTTGGTTTGAGGCTTCGAGAGATTTAAGTTCTTATCATGGACCTGGGGGGACATGTGTCCCTTTGCTGCTACGGCCTTACTGTCATATCGCACACACACGCGGAAGGGTCCGGGGGGTGCGGTAGAAGAGAGGATCTGTGATTGATGGGTGAGGGGACCAATCTGCTCTGTGACCCCTCAAATGGGTGGTCCCTGTAGGGCAATAGTGGGTCAATTGTCAGGGCAGGCTGAAGAAGTTCACACTGCAGCTGTGAGCTAGACTTTGAACCCTCTGCCGTACATTAAATCCACTGTCACCAGAGGGAAAGCAGGAGGCTGCCTAATAAGCCATGCCATTTAGCTACCGCAGAACATTATATATGGGTTTATATATGGGGCATGCGGTCAGGACTAGTCTAGAGGTTGGACAGCTTTCGTGCAGTGGAAACCGATCCCATTTTCCATACATTAATACCAAATCCTGACTAGACACTCAGATCATCAGCATCTATATAAGATTACCTACCTACTCAACACAGTTTCAGTGTGTCATGTAAGCATTCAGTTTACACAACACTATTTGGCTTCTATTGCATGTTAGTACTGTATTAGAATTGTACCTCCAAAACATCAGACAGCAAATAGTAGGAGGGAAATTACATACGATTCTTTTTTTTCTTTAATTACTAACACTGTCGCATTTAATCAGAAGCCTGTCATAAA
Source organism: Hemigrammopetersius urotaenia (assembly GCA_037974485.1). Lineage (NCBI taxonomy): Eukaryota > Metazoa > Chordata > Actinopteri > Characiformes > Alestidae > Hemigrammopetersius > Hemigrammopetersius urotaenia. The sequence continues at coordinate 17,397,106 of JBBPDC010000007.1, read as the reverse complement.
AGTCCCCATTTCCACTGTTGTGTAGATCAATCAAGGCTGTCTGAAAGCAATATGACAGAACTCGGCAAAGATATGCTCTGGTCGGCTGAAAAGCAGAGACACGAAGGGGAATATTGTAAGAGCACACACTCCAGTGGAGGGGACTCCAGGCAAGGTTACCTTTTTGTCGCTTTGGCTCTCGCTCCACATGCTTTCGCAGGGCCCTGCGCCCCCTCCCACCCCCCTCCAGGCCCATTGGAGAAGCAAACAATCCGACCCCACCTCAGGCTGCAACATCTGCTTATCCCTCAACGCCTGTAGCATGGCTCCAGGTTCCTTCTGGCTGCAGCACACAATGTCATTTTCTGTCATGAGCACAGAAATTTGTAGTGACAATGTTAAGGCTTTTAGAGGCTTTGGCCAGCTTAGCTCGCCTGCCAGTTTCAGCCTACACAGCAGAGATGATATGGCCCTTTTTGTGTGTGTGTGTCGTGCTTTCTTCCATCCAGTTCCAGCAGACAGCCAGAGCACAAGAGCAGGTCACACCGCATTTCCCTCACTGCTGCCACCTTTTTTTTTTTTTTTTCGCTCTGGAAGCCATTTTCAGCTACCCTCTCATACTCTCTGTCCTGCTACCATACAGAAATCTGTATTTCTATTTGAGAACACTTTTTGTGAAGCTTCTATTTTTTTTTCTTTCTTGTAATGCATCAATTGAAGATATTTTTTTTATTGTCCTAAGATTTTTGTTTCGTGCATCGCTGTTCTTGGTCTTGTCAGCCAAACAATATATCCAGTGCCTCGTTCACTAGTTCATTACTGTACCAACTTATGTGATAGTTTTCATACACCCTGATGAAGTGCTCCTTTAAAGTACACATGTATTTAAGGTGCATCACTGAACCTTAAGTACCACATTGCACCTTTGATGGTATATTTATGGTTATTATGACAATGAAATGAAAATAATTAAGTTGTGAAAATAAACAAGTTTGCAATGTACAATGCTGTACAAACACTGAAAGTGTTCATTGTTATTTTTTGTAGTAGTATTATATAGCAATAGTTGTAAAAGTATTGTTGCTATAATTATTGAATCTTTTAACTTCAGAGGATCACATTCATATATTACGCATTCATGACCACACCGTCCATTTTTCCTCAGAGTATACGCTGCCTTTTTTTGAAAGGATTGCTGAGCCTGGCAGAAGCAGATGGGGGGCCGGATCTGGGTCATTTGCATCTGTGTTCAGGAGAAAGCAGCAGAGGTGTCACCTGCTTACTGAAGCCGAAGATCAGTCGAAGGAAGTGGGGTGGGGGTGGAAGGAGGGGGTGTAGGTCACCGCCAATCCTGCTGCTAATGCACGTTATTTGTGGACGCAGCTCGACGCTCCATATCCCCTAATATGTGTGGATGCATTTGGGGAAAGTAGAAACCTCCAAGTGCCCCCATCCATCCCGCTGTGCTCTTCCTCCACCCCCACGACCCCCCACCTCCGTTATACAGGTGCGCCAGCATTCCGCCACTGACATGGGATGGATGACATATTTATTAGCCTGTCAAAGCCTGGGCCTCCCTCGACGGCCCAAGCCTCACCTACCTAAACAAAAACACTCCAGCTCCTCCACCGGCTAATTGGGACTGCCCCCCTGTGGTGTGCCTCGCCCCAGCGTTTGATGAGCCATAAAACGATGATTAATTAATTTACTGCTCAGTTGATCCTCAAACTGAGAGGTTTATGATGTTCACAGCGGTCAGCATCTCTCCTCTGTTTGTGAATGCATGCGGCCTAGCCTGCCTTTGCTTTGACCTGTGCAGGTGCACACTTCACAACACCATCATGATCCAGGGCTAGAGAAACACCTCTAAAAACAAGAACAGGAGGATTGGTCAGTATGGATGCACTCTGTCAGTCACTACTGCCACTGCAAAATGCATCTGGAGTTCGACAGGGTCTTAGAAACTTCATTTGCGAGCTCATGGTCAGGCCTGATATATAAGGAGTGGAATGCATTTAACCCTGAGAAGTTGTAGTTATTACCACTGATAAATAAAGCTTGGCATGAATTTATGAAAATTACTTTTTTCAGTATTTCCTCATAGAAGCAAGAACCTTGAAAAAACTCAATTTCAATTTAGCATGTCAATTGAAATTAAACCAAATTCATAATGTATTAATTAATTAGTTAATTACAACCCAAAATCATAAAAGGCTGAGATGCTATGGAAAAAAACAGTCATTCTTAAATGTACTTGACAGAAACCCAGATATCTCATGTATTTCCTGGTCAACTTTATTTAATTTGTTAATGTACATAAATTCCTGCATTACAGGTATGCAGCACATTCCAAAAAATGTTGGGATGTATTGTGGTCAGAGAATTCAGTATTCCAGAGCTTCTTTGGATGAAATGAAATATCCAAACAGTTATGAGCAAAGAATTCAAAAGCCAGGGTCTGTCACGGTATGGAGCTGTGTCAGTGTCCTTGGCAAAGGTCATTTATATCTCTGATAGGAGAATTAATGCAGGAATATACTTTGAGGTTTTAGAGCAACATATGCTGCCTTCAAGATGACATCTTTTCCAGGGACATACATGCATTTTTCAACGAGACAATGCAAACCACATTCTGCACACATTACAAAGACATGGCTGCAAAAGGAGATGGGCTTGGTCTGGCCTGCTGCAGTACTGACCTGTCCATGACAGAGAATGTGTGGATAGTTTTGAAATAAAAAATGCAACAACGACCCCGTACTGTAGCACACCCTAAGACAAAAAACAGCCGAAATGCTTCACTTGGTATCTTCAGGGCAAAAACGTCTTAAGCATTGTGAGAAGAAATTTCAGCCCCACAAAATGCTTTACTAACACTAATTAACATGAACTTTTGTTGGAATGTTCTGCAGTAATGAAATATACTGGTTTCAAGCTGTCTGCAATAAAATGGAAGTAAACATTTTGAAATACTCTTACTCTTAATATTATTACACACATTTTTTTCAACAGTACTGGTGCTTTGAAGATGTCAGTGTGCTCAAGCCATCTTTCAGCTCTCCACAGAAACTGAAAATGAGAATCGCTCAGACACCTGGAGCGTGTCATAGCCTTAGAACTGAAGCGATGTTTTTGCACATGTTGACCCATTATTGTGAACCTGGGAGAAAAACACAACCTGACTGTATATACTGTGAATTGAGTTGTGTAACTACTGCCAGTGGAGACATGGCATTTACACAGGGTTAGGCCCCTTTTTATACTTGTTGGATCCTTTATATTGCAAATGATGCAGTTTTGCACCCATGACTTACAAGTATAATTTAACATTTAAGTCCTGGAACAAAATAAAGAGACAAAACAAACACCTTTGCCTTAATTTGTAAGAATTGCTTACAATATTTCCGCTAATTTCCAAATAAAAATATTGTTCTTTAAAACATATTTTAAAGGTAATGACAATACATAAAAAATAAGAGTAATTATACAGTATTTAGAAAACTTGAATAATTCAAAGAAAACAAATCTCTTGTGCACTCTTAAACAAAATAGCAATAATTACCACTGACATAATTCTAGTAGTGTTTTGCCACTGGTGACACTGCAACGCAAGTTTTTTAATACTTTTCGTCATTAATATAAGATTTGTTTCAGCTGATCACCTAATCAGTACCTCATGAAGCAGAATGAGGTGCTTGTGTAGGAATTTAACAGACCCTGGCATCAAATGCTTGTCATAGGCATAGAGATGATTTAAAAATAAATACCACTGGTCTCTTATTTTTTCATAGCTGTATATTTCAAACATCAGCCTATGTGTACCAACCGTGGTGGAGCAATAACAATGACCAGTAAAAGTGTTTTCTTATCTAAATGGAATTCTCATGAGCCATATACTAATTTTGCACTGGAGGCCTTAACACCACACTTATGCTGGAGGTTCCAGGTCCAATGTGTCACCTTCACTAAATGTGGTAACTTTTTTTGCGAGTAACTACAAAAAATTTGAAGTCTGAAAGGTTCCAGCAGTCCAATCGGATACACACTTAAACTTAAAGTAATGTACTGCCATTGTATTTTACATCAGGCATAACATTAGAACTACTGCCAGGTGATTATATGAGGTGGCAAGTAAAGAAGCACTTACGATGGACATGAGAGCATCAGAACTGCACCAAGAAGAAGATGGCCTGGTTTGATGAATCTCATTTTCTTTATTACGACCAGGTGTGTGTGTTTGATTTATCTAGGGAAGAGATGGCACCAGGGTGCACTATGGGAAGAAGGAAACAGACATTTAAAAACAGACTTTAAGTTGTTGACTTGGCCTCCTAACCCCCAAATATCAACCAAGCAAGTGGGAGTCCCCATGTAGCAATTTACAAGACTTAAAGGATGTACTGCTAACAACAATAGTATTTCTATATCAAAATGCAGTAAAGATATATGAACAAACAAACACACACACACACATACACACAGACACACACATACACACACACACCCACACACACGCCCACAAACACACACACACACACACACACACACACACACACACACACACACACACACACACACACACACACACAC
>JBBPDC010000007.1:17354647-17386884 GCA_037974485.1 Hemigrammopetersius urotaenia | reverse complement strand
ACACACACACACACACACACACACACACACACACACACACACACACACACACACACACACACACACACACAGCCTTCCTCTCGCACACAGCCATTACAAACACCCATACACACATAAATAAGTGTTTTACACACATAGACCTTGTGTAATAAGATATGACCCCTAAGCCAGTTAAGATAACTCCTGCATGCTGAAGACGCAAGTGTTGTCTTTCAGCTAGTGTGTTGTAGGAGCTTGCCAAAGAAGCAATAGATGTGGCTTGAAAATGGCAGCAGTTTTTACATTTTTGTGCTAAAAGACTAAAAACAGTTTTTCAGTCACATTGCCCTGGGTTCTTCACATGACTATTCATGTGAAAGAGCAATTTGTGTGTACAGCGATTTACATATACAAGCCAGCAGCAATGCTGCTTAACACTAGTAAAAGCCTGAACTCACATAGAAACTCATTTCATCTATGTTTGCCTACACTAAGCAGCAAAAAAAGATACAGTCATACGATTGACTAATGTAAATAATTACATATACTTAATCTACCTTCAATGACCAGTATTCCCCATTCGTATTTGGCATGGAGTATATATTCGCATTCATTATATATCCGTTATAACTCACTGAGACTCCTTATACACTGCCTGTCAAAAGTTTGAGGATTTTATTTTGCAGTTTATATTTCCTTTTCTTTCGAGGAATTCAAACATCTGCATGTGATTTACTAAATGCATTTACACTGCTGATGATTTCTTTTGGTATATTTTGCATCACTCACCTTGATGTCCATGGCAGTGCCTTCCTTAGAGTCTTCCAGCCTAAATAAGAACTGGACAGTTTTGTTTTACAAACTGTTTAAAGCCCATATTTTGTTATAAATGTGTTTTAAACAGGTGAAACATTTGTTAAGTGCTGACATCCAAACTAGGAGATAAAATGCAAATGAATATTTTCACAAATATTTAATAAAGTAGATCAGTCTTTAATATGTGTAGGTTTTGAAAAGCTGGGTGTTCTGATGAGCAGTGTATATTTCAGTGTAAATTGAGTTCATAAACTGATTCACATCCCCTTTATGTGTTCTCTCTCTCTCTCTCTCTCTCTCTCTCTCTCTCTCTGACTTTTAGTTCCCGAGTGATTATGACTGTACTTTCGCGGGACGTCCCCTAACCATACCCTCCTCCTCCCCATTTCTGACAATGACAGATTTGACAGCACGAAAGTGTTAATGATATTGGGCCATGGCGGCGGGGGCCACTTCATGCACATTTGCATTTCCATTCATCATAGCGGCATTTATCATTGCGAGGCGGGTGCCAGATCTAATTAAAGTCCAGGCTAACAGGGTGCCACGGCTGCCACCCAGCCACTCTCCTTTAGAGCACAGGGAAAGAGAAAACATGGGCTGGGCTCCAAGCAGGGAAACCCATCCGCCCCAGCACGAAAACCCAATTAACACCATTTCCAAATGAAGTCATTAGACACCTCTTCATTAGAATTAGCCTAAGCAGAAGAGAAGTGTGGGAGTAAGTAAATAAAATTAAAGGGGATTTTGTTTCATATCTGCTAATTTTATAAAGAAGACAACAAGGGAGGTCTGTGATTAACGTCTTATGTTATACGGCCCCAGGAACTGGTGACTGGTTGCTCTGTAATGAGTTGCTTTGTTACTGGTGGAAGCCTTGGCAGTATACTCACACATCTGCAGTACTTTAGGAGGCTATAAGCTATGCCCTAAAGTGCAAATTTAGCAAAACACCTACATTGACAGACCTTTTTCTGATTATTGTTCAATACATTTTTAGATTTCTCTCTGTTTCTAATGCTATTAAATGATTTAATGTAGGCATTTAATGATTCATAATGATAAATAACACAGAAGCATCCTATTATAATGTAACTATGTATACTAGTCACCTGTTTAATCTATGTGAACCAGAACTGTCAAACATTTTTGCACATGAAGAGTTAGCGAGGAAGACCAGGGGCAAAAGCCTGATCCACAGCAAATGTTAGAGTGAACGTGTTCGATTTATCATCTGCCCAGCAGGTCACAAGCAGGGCTGAGAGGTGTCATCCTTCACCAGAGATAGATGCCCACTGAGACACCCATATGGAAAACTCTCTGAGCCAAAAACCCAGGCCACAGCGCTCCGGTCAGCCACTCCTGCAGGCCCTCGCAGGGCTAGGCCAAGCGCCACAAGTGCACTGAGAGATGAATCTCTACAGACCAGACTGCTCGCATGAGCAATGCCACATTGCCCAAAGAGATTAGAATGAAAAATGACAGGTCATGTCATCCTGCAAGAACAAGATGACATAAGAAAGTAATAAGAAGCAAAAAACTTCTTTAATATTTTTTTTCTTGATCATGGCTGTTAGAAAACCTTTCAACAATAAAAAATGACACCAATTTTTTTTTACACCATTTAAGAATGCCACTTGTCATCGCTGCTTTATGTTACAGTTTGTCCTTGTTGTATTAATTTACTCATCGGTTAGTTTGGGTTGAGCTTCAGGCAAATGCTTTACAAAGAACGAACCAGTAAATTATGAATGATTGGAAATTGAATAAGGTCCTTTCATCATAACCGTTGTGTCAACTAACACCGCAAATTGCGACTGGCTGTTATAAGGACTGGAGACACACGGTCATTAAGCCTAACATGAAAGGAAACAAAAGTCAGATCCTGTTGGTCAAAAAAAAAAAAAAGAACAACTTCAAACAACTTGTTTTCCCTGGCTGCTTTTTGTGATAAGGGGAGTGATGTGGTAACCTGAACGCCACCAGCCTTCTTCCATATGTTCCAGGAAGCACAAGCTCTTCACCAGTACACAGCACCCCTGAATTATTGATCAGTGATTAGCAAATGCAATAGAAATGTTAGACTCAGTGTTGTGTGTGGATGGGCAGGGAGAGGGGAGAGGGGGAGAAAGAGAGAGAGTCGGTGGTGTGGAGACTAGAAAGGGGGGACAGGATTAATTATTGATGAAGGGACAAAACAGGCAGTAACAGAGGTGGATAGCAGTAGGTGATTTCAGGCCTGTATTGATTACTGGAAACACCAGGAGGTAAGTGTACTGTGACCAGACATACACACACACACACACACACACACGCATACACACACTTGCTGAAAGCAGACGCACCGGCTGTCACAGCTCCTCCCACAGCCAGAAGAGCAGCAGCCATTGTCCTGGCCTCCTCGTGCGCGTATGGAAGTCTTTAGTAAGGGGGCACTCATCTGCTGCTAGTGAAAAGTGCTTATGGGTGGTGGTGCACGGTGAGCAGTGGTCATATGAGATCGCTGTGTCCTTTCACTCTGAATGATGCCTTAAATGGCCCACATAAGAGTAAGGGGGAAGAGGAGGGGGGCATCAAGGCATTTGGCTTGACACAAGAACGTGGTTCCACTTTACATGATCAGGACTGAAAAAAGAGACAAACAGTGGAACTTACTTTAATGACATAATTACACATTATAAATTCATTAAAGAAACAAACAATAAATCAACTATTTCCCTCACTTCACAGACACATACGCTTACTTAACGCTTACTTTACACTTACACTTACACATATACTGGAATCAAACCACATCAAGTTCTCTCAAATAAGCTTGCTAGTGTGGTTTCTGACACCGTTTGACATACTGTTATCTATAAAACAGGGACAGAATTCAGGGTTTAAGATAATACTATTTTAAGATTTAGGACATTATATGAAGTGCTCCATTCTGCTGACCCATTACAGTTCTGCCTTTTTTACAATATATGTTGTTTGGAGTGAGCTTTGCATATAGAAGAAATGCAGATACTGTATTTAAAAACCACCATTATTAGAGAAATAAAAATGTGTTTTGCATAATGTGTTGTGATTTTGTTATTTGAAATAAGTGTCACATTCAAAACTGTTACAAATGGATATACGCTATTTTTTCTTCATATATTTATGTCCCATGTTCATTCTCTGCACTTTTCCTTTAGGGGGTATTAGAGTGAAAGAGAAGGGCATTGTGTTCTTTATGTATTCAGTGAATTTATTATACATTTATTAAAACAAACAAAATGAAAACTATTACCGAAATTGGGTCTGTCCTACCAACTATTGGTACAACTATTCAGTTCTAGGAACCTCACACACCACACATACTGATGATTTCGCTGTAGTGATGCGTGATGTATTGAAAATTCCAATCAATCTAAGTTTGACAACTATCAGGTGCCTTCAAGCAGGTCTTTTGGTACAGTGCACATACAGAAACTTGGACTGAAATCCAATGATCTCACAACAGTTTACAAGTATCAGATGTGACTGTGTGTTTATAGTTCTTTGACATGCATCTCAGTGTGTATCCTTCACCTAGCCTCACTCACCTTGTAAGCAGGGTTCTCTCCATCTGCCGCAGAGCAAATGCTTTCAACAGAATTACAGCTCGATTGATGAATGTGGAGTGGCTGTATTATATTAGTGTCTCTCTTGTTTTTTTTTGTTTTTTTAGAAGATGTATTGGCTCCTAATAAAATTTGATCAACACATTCAAGACAAATTGAATTATGTGTAAGTGGATAGGGCTGACATATGTCTCAATATCTGCGAGTGATACATTATTCTCCTGCGAGCCCCAAAATGTAATGAAATATAAATATCCATTAATCCTCACGGTTTGGCCGATCAGTCACGATGAGGCATGGCAGAAGAACCAGTAGCAGAGAGAAGTCATTGGTTTTATCATATGTAGCTGCAGGGTGGAGAGAGAGAGAGAGAGAGATAGTACCACTTTAGAGACATTCCGACACAGGCCATATGCTGCTCTGGTGATACTGTGATCCTCACGCCGTATGGTGCTCAACTAAAAGTTGATATCCTTGACAATGGATTATGTTTTGTATGTGACTTAATTGAAGGTGACACTTTACAACAGCTTAACATCCACTGGAGCTGTATCAACGAAAGCTTATGTGCATAGTGTATGTCTGGACTTTTGAGAAAAGAGAAAGTATCACTTTTACAGTACAAAATTAAAATCAGACTAATGTGAATAGAAAGTGCATTTAAAAAAAAAAAAGATTAAGTCTGTAATGTAAATGCAAAGTACTAACCTGGAATGTTAAGAACTGGAAGGTACAACAGACAAAAGTTTATCAACAATTTGATCTTTTGAAACACATGATCAGTACTGCCTGGTACTGTATGGTGAACATGCATGCTGAAATAAAGAAATGTTGTGTAACTTAATCAACTTAGACAGTTTCACTTTGTGACCCTGGCAAATAAACCATAAACAGGAGGCTAATTTGATCCCAGAGTAAATATTAGCATAAAGCTAAGGGAATGAGCACACTTCCCACAAGTTATTAAAAAAGAAGAACCAAATAGAAGACAATAGGAACTCCCAAAGTGCCACAGGATTGTAGTGTAGTTAGCATGAAAGCTGTAATTCTCTAATAAATGAAAGAATACCGTCTTCCCTGGAGAGCTTTGCCTCACTGCTGTTTATTTGATAAAGAAAGTAAAATTAGCCCCTTCCTGTATTGTCTTAAACATGATTAATAAAACATTAATGCACTTGTGATTCCTCTATTGTTGGTGTAACATTACAGTAGGCCTGACTGCTATTAATTTGGTGTGAATTAATTAGCTTAGCTCTCCAAACACTGATGAGTATAATGCTTCAAGATAATGAGGATCAGACTGTTTTCACTCTCTTGTTGTCGGTTTCGGGGTCTTTAGGCATGGGGACATGTGGAACGTAAGTGTATTTTTGCACCAGATGTAGCCTTGATGTCCATAAACCTACATCATTCAGTAAACATTTGTCCCAAGTAGGTAGCAGATCACAGTGGTTTGGCTTTGGGTTAGCACTACTGCCAATGACCATGTGTTAGTACAATGCAATTTTTACTACTGCATTCAGTTTCTACATTCAGATTTCCCAATACACAAGAAAACAAAAGCGCAGAGTAAGTGTAGTGTCCATTTCAAACCTGCAATCATTATCTTAGTTAGCAGTAGGCTTCAGCTTTTTTGGAAAATTGTCAAAGGGGGAACATTTGTAACAAAATATGTACTTTGACCTTCAAGGTTCTGTACTGTTCTGTAAAAAAGCAAACTACATCACCAACTTTTATTTTTTCCATTCCACAGTCCTCAGCTCGAAACATCACGTCTTTCGATCACAGTATGGGGCTGCAAAAATGAACAAAAAAGAACATATTAAATCATTAAATTATAGGAATGTTCTTGTTCCAGTGTAAAAAGTTTAAGGCATTTATCTCAGCAGTGAATGTCTTTCTGTCAGCAAAATACAAACAAGCAGAAAGCAGTAAAACTGTCAAGATTTTTGGGGGGTTTTATTTTGATTTAAAAAATATTTTGTGAAAAACACAGGACTGATGCCTTCATGCCTCCAGTCATTGTATGGATTTGTAAAATTGTACCTGATTTAAATAATAATAAAGTTCTGATTGAACCAAATCAGGTAAAAGGTCTCCCATGAGTAGAGGTTTGGAAATGGTTCATCAAAAGTCACTTTTTACTGCTTTATTTGTTTTTACTCAAATATTAGGAAAAAACACTTTTAACAAAGTTGCAAAGTACATTATAAAACAGGTAAATTGTCAGTGATGTGTAGATGCAGTAACTGACTGTGGGAAGAAGCTATGGTCCTTTAAGAGCTAAAACTAACTTGCCAGGTGTTTTACAGCTAGAAAAGCAAAATTACACAAAAGTCTTCCTTGTTAAACTAATATGATTTCACAGACGGGCCAGCCATCAGAGAAAGAGGCCCTCAGCAAGAGCTATGGCTCTGATATCTTTGAAGGAAAGCAAGCACGCATCCAGCATTCTTGCTCTCTGTGGGCCCTACCTGGGCATAATTTATTGACTGAGGATGGAGTCAATAGATCATGAAGGATACTTAAGCCCAGACAGAAGTGATTACAAGGTGTTGTGAGTGCACCGCAAGCTCCCTCCCAGCCAATATGTATCGCTAGCGTCTATAATAAATGCTATCTTTCCATGAGAGAGCTAAGCTGTCAACTTGATTAAGGACACTGATGAGCATCTGAAGGCCTGGAAAAACATGTAGAGATATGCAAAACTACAGTCTGTTGCATAGGAGAGGAAACGGGGAGCTTTGAATGTAATGGTGGCAGCCTGGTTTTCGCAACAGTACGCTCGCTCACTCATATAATGGCATGCTTATCCCCTGAAATAGAGGATTTATAGTTTCAAATCACTAAACATCCTTTAAAAGCACCAATTAATGTATAAAGCATAACTTAGCACTACGCCCACGGCCTTTAGTTCTTTGCCGCTGAATACAGCACATTTAATCTGATTTAAACCATGAAGTCCCTTTAAACCCCCTTTTTTACTAACATTACACCACATCAGGGGAGTAGAAATGGAATAATTGTGCAATGTTTCGCAACGTAATTACAGATTTAATGTGTGGTTTGAGCTCACCTTTGAGCTTACCACACCACTTCACTCAGCAAAGTATCGCAGTGATCGTTCTACAATATAAAAGCATTAAAAAGTGAACATGTCAGGTGTTTGTTTAAAGTTTGCCTTTTCAGTTTTGCTAAGTTTGTTAACAAGTGTAATCATATCCTATTGCACAATCTGCATGCCTAATCTAAAATGAACTGGCTTGTGTGGTTTCTGATAGTGCAAAATATACTATATACTATTTCTAAAAATGAACAAATGTGTTTTTTTTTCAGTTTCTTTATAGCAAACAATATTGAGATATTATGCTATAATGATTAGTAGCTTGTACCGTATTTAGGCAATCACACTCATTTGCCCCGCGATACACTCGGGTCGCGACCCTAGTATAGACCAAGAGGTCACAGAGAATGTAGGATGAGGGTAAATTATGACTTAGGCATGTTATTTGCACAATTATAAATAGCAGGGTATACATCTGTGCTACTTCTTACCTACATTAGCTTTGTAGAAACAGACTTTAGATGTGTCTTTTGAAATGGACTGAACTTAGTAAAAGGGAAATTGTAGTGCACAGCTAGCGGACATGAGCAGATGGATTTGATCGTGAGTCAGTGGCTCTCACTTTACAGCCTCATTATGTAAATTGAAGAAAAGCTACAGAGCTCACGGACAGGGCCTCCACTGGAGCAATACAATCCTCTTTTGTACTTTTAAATGTTATAATTAGCCAGACAAGCACGAGGCATCCCATCCTGAGCTGTTATCTTGTCCACTATCGTGGGAAGGGGTGTTAAAAAACAGGTGCGGTTGTTTGTAATGAATACATCTGCTTGGCTGGCCAGATCCAGTGGCGTGGCTAACATGATGCTGGCTAACATGAGATGCCGTATGCAACCGAACACAGGCCACGACCGACAGCCACTCTTCTCTGCTTGCATACCAGGAGTTTAAAACCCAAATCATATCACCGGCCCAACAACATGACTCTCTCGCCTCTGTCTCACCTCTATGTGTGTGTGTGCATGACAGTTTCCCATATCACAGACAGAGAAACACAGAAATGAGTCAATAGAAAGAACATAGACAGTGTTTCTCTAACTTAGGATACAACATAGTTACAGCATTTAACTTCAGTTACCATGGTCAGTTTGTCATAATATGAAAAAGTATTTTATAATATCTTGAGCAATATAATAGATAATATAATAGATATAATAGATATAATAGATAATAATTAAATAATATAATAGATATTAAAATATAATATCTATTCAGTTCCTTAGTTAATTACATATTGACTTTTATTTACATTTATGTTCTGCATTTTTCAACAAAATTTCTCTTCTTATTTGAATGAAAAGATAGGGGGAAATAATAAAGGGCATTTTCCTCATAGTTTATGAGGAAGTTTATGACATGTGTGTGGTGAGCAGCAAAACCCATATTCTAACCTCTGTTTATCCATTTAATTAAACAAATTACATTCAAAATACATTCAAAATACATTCAAAATACATTCAAGGATGTTGACTATAGTGATAGAGTGAAGTTGCGGCAGAGTAAAGAGTATTTTTGACCCTTTAACACTGCATATGTACTACATTTAACTCTTTGAAGACAATTTCATGAGATGGACCCTTTGATGAAAAATTATAGCAAGCTTTTGTTACCGGCAACTGAAACTTCTAAAAGTGAAACCCATTTCTAAGAAGCTTTTGTCTAAAATGTTTTATAAAAGTACAATATGCACACATCATGCACAAACACACCATGAACACACATTCATTTGGATGCAGAGCTGCCAAAGCACACATATTCAGTTGCTGAATGATGCCGCTTATAAGTGTATGTCAACCCCACACCTGACCTGACACATCTTGGAGTGTTGCTGCAGCAGCATGCATGTCACATGAAACATTCATTTAGGAGTTGCATTGCAGAAATACATAAATTCATAGCTATTACTCCCTTCCCTGTGTCAGCCGGGGCTTAAACAGACGCTCAGGTCCTCTGTGATGATGCGGGCCGTGTTAGTTAGCAGCCCCTTAGCCCTCTCCTACTGTATCGGAGAGAGGATTGACATTGGCCTCTGTAAAGTTAACCTAGGACACATGTGGCTCTGTCAAGCAGCTGTCCAAATCAATTTTGCGGTTGTAAGGTACACACGTGTCCGGGACACACTCTGTTCCAGACGGTACCCCTCTGTCCTCGTCCCAGGGGTGACCAGGGTGGGGCTTTGCTCATGACTGCTCTCAAAATGCACACAAGCACACAGCCACACACAGTGAGCGATTTCACATTCTCCATGCAATGACAGCCCATGTTAGTGTGTTAACGTGATAGTTTGGTGCAAAACGTACCTTAAAAATATTATCGACGGCACAAAAATTCAGGCTTAGTGATGCATGCTAATTTTACTTTCAGCTATGTGACACAGCTTTGCCTATTTATAGATAATATAGTCTAAATGTCATGGACACAGGAAGGTGTTTTAGGTTCGGAACCCAAAGCATTTGTGGAGTCATGCAAAATAATTTTCTTTTTGACGTGCGGCTCTTTGGGTAATTTACATCAACAAGAGCATCATGACCATGTTCAATAATGCAGAGTGAGACAGTAATATATTTGCATAAAAGTGACACATCAAAACACAGTCACAGGACACCGTGCTACCTTTGCTATTTCGTTCTGGACAAACTTAAAAATTGAAAAAAAGATTTGGACAGTAACCGTCAGCATGGCAGGAGATTTCATGATTGAAAAATAGCAATAGATAATAATATGCATTACATGCTTTTTTTAAGTGTAGAGCACTTTTAGGCTGTTTTGGAATGCAGCCTTGCATCCACTTTCCGTCTTTGCACCTCAAACTGCTTGTGTTTAATCAAGGCGACAACCATAAAACAAGCACATGCAGGTATGTATAATGCTCAGATTGTCTAAAGTTGAGTTATTTTATTGTTTTAATTACTTCTTGCAATTGCAGTTAAACACCCCTACTTTGAGGGTAAAGGGCAAAAAAACCCTTTACCCTCAAACCAATTTTTTAAGCATCTTCTGTGAGGCAGCAGTCTGGCCTGCTTGAAAAGTGCAGTTTTTATCTACAGAATGTTTATTTTTCCATTACATAGCAATCCGCTCACAGCATTCACATATCATGGAAATCACATTTCATGGTCCACCATAGAAATATCGAGTAGCTTTGACCTTTGATGGTCATTATATGTCTCCAATAGACCCAATGCTCAGCTCTTACTAAATAATTAACCAACATAGTAACTAAACTAGACGTGGCTGCAAAAAATTCATATGTTTATTACGTGCCAGTGTTTACATTACAAGCTTTGCTCATTATGCATGAATGAAAAGATGAGGGTGTGTTTGAAGGTGAGAGAAAAGGCAGAAGGAGTGTGTGAAACTCCAGAAGCGTGCAGAGGATTTGGAGGATCATGTTCTCAGCAGCTTGTTTCAGCAGACTCGGTCAAGAAACGCCCAACTCTGGATGACTTTGACTGCTAAGAGTGAAATCTAGTGATGACAGTGGTCTGATGGAGCCAAGATCCAAACAAGACCTTGGATACAACTACGCTGATTATTTCATTCTAAGACGAGACAGATGAGATAAAATAAGACATACTTCACAGATCCTCAAAAGTAAAGTTGACAAGACATACATGTATTCAGGAATGGGATATTATACATGTTTCATATAATGTGTAACTATGTGGCCTAATATTTGCAATATTCTTCAGCTGCAGCAGATATCACTTTTGCTAAATAAAATGAATATATTAATTTGTGCACTAATTTACATTTTGTGAAATATAAATATATAGACACATTTTGAACAGATTGTATGGCCCATATCAAATTTACCTGGAACAAAATCCCTTTTCTTTAAAACGTGATTAATGTTTTTTACATTCTGTTGTAGAGTTACTGTTTTGGACAACATTTTTGTAGTGAAAATATCAATAACTTTTGTGCATCGGAAGCTTCAATGGTATTTAAATGTATTAAAAAAAATAAGTAAAAAGTATTTAAGTATGTAATTATTTAAACGTATTAAATGATTGTAACATATAAAAGGGCTCTATGTATAAAACACTACAAAAAATGAATTTGTTAATGTCGTTAGAGGCAATAAAGTGATTGTTTGCTGTTTTATCAATCACAAAACCAAATGTGAGCAGTTTAATAGAGGACCATAACATTGCTTTATTCAGGCAGCAGCAGTATAATCACAGCATCCCTCTATTGTAGCGACCCTCTGCACACGCCCTGGATACAAGCTAATATTACAACTAGGGAGGATCTCCGGATTAAAATCTCACCCCATGTCTGCTAGATGGATGTGATAGTACTTATTGGATGATGAATTTTAATGGGTTTCTCTTTCGGAACCTGCGAACCGACAAGCCCAATTTGAAAATAATGACGCCTGACAAAAGCAGAGGCTGAAATAATAAATGGCTCCAAGAAGAGCAAAATGAATCAGAGTCAGTAGCATGGAAAAAAAGGATTAAAAAAAAAAGAAGCAGTAAATTAATTAAGTGGTGATCTATCCGACTTCACCCTATCTTGTACACATTATTTTAATCTATTATTAATTAACAAAAGTCATATACCAAAGAGACTTAGCACTGTGGGCATGACGGTAAAGTTAGTTGCTGAATTAAGAAGTATTAGAGTCCCCCAACCCCCTCCTTTACTGAAGACACTTGTAAAGGAACAAGGGTTTGGTAACTGTTTAAATAGAGCTTAAGCTTCACTGCCTGAATGCAGAGTGGGACATTATACATCTTTGTGTTATTGCAAAACCTGTACAACGTTACTAGCATCATATGCAACTGATATTTAATTGTTCATGAATATAGAGAAATGTACTTAATTTGTTGACTCAAAAAAGATTAATTAATTACCACCTTTCTATTCCATCAAACAGAGTAGAGGGAAAATATGATCACTGTCCAAAAGAAATGAAAAACAAATGTACAAAATCTCCAGAAAAGTAACTAATGGTAGTCATTTTTTCTGCTTTTTAAGTCTTTATTCCACACAAAATTGAAGCATTTCTGCTGGTTCACATAATATAAAGTGTGGCTTTTCTGGCCAAATGCTGAAAAAAATTGAGAGCCATGGTTTTCCAAGGACAGTGATGATATACAGAGTCTGTTAACTGAACATGAAATGCCACTGCAGACATATTTTCTGTTTGTAAGTCGAACAACGCCCTTGGTTCGTTTCCTGAGTTGTTTTTTCCTTTTCTTTCTTTCATGTTGGACTTAGAGAGGTGGCTCTGCGCCCTCAGGCCTCTCGTCTGAGGGGAATTGCTTCCTCCTTGGCCCCGGGCTGCCCCTCCAGAAGTCCCCTGTAAACCTCACAGATAAACGCCGTACACACACAGGCCAAGCTCCAGAGAAAAGGCCAGAATCACACAAAGAACTGAGTGTGTAGCATCTCAAATGAGAAAACGGCACACACTGTGTGCAAGTGAAGGTCACTACTACAGAACGATAAAATAAGCACATTTCCACTGTGTAGTCTCAGTAGTTAATTTCAGGGCTAAATGTTCTAATAAATGATTTTACATTGTCTGTGACTGTGCAAAAATTTGGTCAGTGGTGCCTCTGTACTGAGGGTCTGAATCAGGGTAAATGCACCTTCTCTTAAGTTGAGGAACAGCAACCCGCCACTTTTCACAACTCACACACTGCAAATGAATTCAGGCCGCAAATAATCAGACTCGCTCATCACTGTGAAAAGCATGAATATTTACACGGCTAAAGGGAGCATGGCGTATTGAGGAGAGTAACAAGGCATCAGCCCTTTAGATCTCTCATTGTTTTCTTTCTGCCAACAAGCCCCCTTACCCAGATCATATTTGGAAACAGTGGTACACGTCCCCCAGGACGCCAATCTCCTTTGCTGGCTGCTTAATTTGAATTGATGGGGTGAACGCATCTGAGTCTTTGTTCGCCGTATATTCCAGGCGTGTGATATTTGCATTTCCGTAACAACGAAGACGATGTGTGTCAGGATTCCTCATTACAGGGTGCTACACAGGTTAGAAAAGTTCTAAAAATTCAAGTGAGCCAGAAGGGTTTTATACAATTAATTAAAGTTGACATAAGTTGTAATGGAACGGTTGGTGCGTCGTTTCCTGTCTTTTGTGTCTTGACATGCACCAGTACCAACTAATATGTCAGATTTTCTCTCTTTTGACTTTTAGGAACCTACACATTGTCAGTTAATCGTCTTAAGAAATGCAAAACAATATAGTCATAATTTCCGCATGTGTAGCTGGGCATAGAAGGTGTAAACATAAAGGGTGTCTATAAGACATCCATATTTTTCAGCACAACAAAACAGACTGATCTGCTGTATTTCAAATGTGCTTTGTGCTCCTGAAGATCAGTGTTTGTCCCTTTAGTGTGTTCAGGAACTCCGTTCCATGCCAAATCCAATTTCCAGAGCCAAGAGAAGGAGGAAGGGGGAGAATAAGGAATCTTGTAAAAACAGCGAGGGAGAAAGAGAGAAAAAGAGAGCGAGAGAGAGAGGTTTTAGAGAACACAAACGTCACTCCAGGGTATGGCCGTATCTTTCCTAGCACGTGCTACATGCTCTGTGCTAAAATGTTCCACCTCAACAAAGTCACCAGCCTCTGTTTGCCACTGGAAGAAAAAAGAAAGTTGCTGGGGCCAAATGGCACATGCTGTGAAATGCTAGCGCATTACATCAAAATGAATTAGATCTGCATTTGCAGGTTGGAGATATGTAGCATGGGAGTGATGAGCACTGTGTTAGTGTGTTAGCATGCTGGAGCATTAACAATCCCCTGTGTAACTCCTTGGTGCTGTTGTGAACACCTGCTATTTGTTAACCTGCCATCAAGAGAGCTGATGCTGTGAAAGTTTAAACTGAGTTCTCTGTTTAAGTGTTTTCATTTCATTAAACATGGATGTTTTTAGGTCCCTTGTTGCTGAAATCATTTCCAAACCGTACACTCAGATGTTTAGTTCTACTTAAGAAGCTTGTGGTCTGAAGAGTGAAAAAGAAAACCAGACACGAACTGAATTCTTCTAGAAGCAAAAAGAAAAACAAAAAAAATCATACCTAATTTTAAAATCTCTCTCTGCACAATGTACTAAGATTTCAAGCATCACCAGCCTTTTTGACCACTTTCACAAATTAAGCTTCTCAAAACAAACCTTGTTACACTGAATGAATAAGTCATTAATATAAGTTATTATACATTCTATATAAACTGCTGGGTTAAACAGCATTCCAGATTATTACATCGAATTATAACCTCCATAAAAGTATTTAAGTAAACAATTACCTACAGTAAGGCTCTCTTTATCCTTGCCACAAAGATAGTTGAGAGGGAATCACACCTAATAAATAAAAAGACTGAAGAGACAGAAATATACTGTATTTACAGCCACTGCGCCAAACCGCAATCTCTCAAACAGTCCGAAAACCATGATATCCCACCGCACACACATCCATTCAAAATAGCACAGGACGGTTTAAATAAGACTGTCTGAATTTGGCCTGATAAAGCGTTTGTCTCCCCCAAACACACACTGCGGTGGAATACAGACCATAAATAAATGCTGCAATTGCATTTTAAGGTGATAAATATTACAGAGCCAAGCAGAACATATTTAAAATACTCGCTCTGCTTCCTATGGGGAGATTAAGATCCTCTCTGGTTAAAGATAATCAATTGTTTTTGTTGCACCCCAGCCGGGACTGTGAACGCACTATAATGGACTCTAATAAACGCTTGAGATCTGGCAGCGCTCTGAACGCCATTAATCTACATGTTCTGGAAATGTAACCAATTGTCAAAGGGTTGCCCGTAGATATTCCATCACGCATCCAATTGGCTTTACTCCTCTCCACAATTCATTTGCGGTGTAATGCACCCAATAAAAATGTATTCTGACTGCTCTATTGATTGGGAAATTGCTTAATCTCCACCAGCAGAAAGAGATGAATATCCCCATTTTCTCCACAAGTATTGTTTTACTCCATCCTCACATGAATTATCGCTGTCTAAGAAAGCCGGGGTGTGCTTGGCATGGAGCCTCTTTCCTTTTATTGTGCCGTTTTCTGCAGTATTGTTCCATATCAGAGATGCGAGAGGCATCGCAAACCACTATAGGGCCTGATAAAGCTCCAGTGGGAGTTGGATTTGCCGAGGTCTGGTTTGCAGTCTGTGTAGGCTTGTATACTGTATGTAGGGTGTGTAGGCTGGTTTGCAGTAGCTTGTACAGTGTGCAGCTAGTGCAGTTTACTAGTATATTGTATTGTGTGCAGGTGTTGCGAGTGATAGACTGGTACTGTGTGTGGCAAGTTTGAAAAGACTGTGTTAGTTCGCATAAAGTGTACTGCACAGTGATGAAATGTGCTTTAAGTTGGAATACTAGGCTTGTATTGTCCAGGAGGCCAGTACAGTGTGTGCTTGGTGGGTAAGTTTTCAATACACGTGGATATTACAGGTTGGTATAGTCTATGAGGTGCAGCGAGTTGTAGGCTGCTGCAGTATGTGGTAGATTATTTAGTGTGTGGTAGACTGGTGTAGTTTATGTCTGTCATGGTAAATTTTTAGCATGGCATAGTGTGTTAGGCTGGTATAGAGTGAAATAGTTTGGTGTGAGTATAGTTGACTAGCAAACAGTAGGCTGGTGTAGTGTGACTAGCCTGTTGTAGTGTGATGTTGGGTACACTCATATTTCTTGTGGTAGGCTGGTGTAGAATGTAATAGGTTGGTGTGTATGGTTGGCTATACAATAGGCTGGTCTAATATATGGTAAACTGATATAGTTTGTATTAGCCTTGCATCTTAGGTTAGTGTAGTGTGCACAGTGGATAGTAGACTGATATTGTCTGTGCTCGGCTGTTGTAGAGTTTGGTAGATTGCATACTATATGGTAGGCTGGTGTAGAGACTAATAGATTTGTGTCTGTGTATGGTTGACTAGTACACAGTAGGCTGTTGTAGTGTGAAGTAGACGGATACAATGTGTGAAGTAGACTGATACAATGTGTGAAGTAGACTGATACAATGTGTGAAGTAGACTGATACAATGTGTGGTAGGCTGGTGTGTTGTGTGGTAGATTAGTATGCAGCAGGATAGTGTCATGTGCAGTGCAGAGCTGTACAGTGCTTACTGGATCAGGCTCCTCATTAGTGCTTTACTCCATTATCTGCAGCCATCTAGTGTCTGTTTTGAGTTCTGGATTTTTACAGTCTTTTCAAAGCACAGCGGAAAGCTCACAGAATGCATTGCAATACAAAACTGATCTATTCATTGCTACTACATTCATTACAGAAGTACTGTGCAATTATTCAGTAAGGCATAGTAAACACAGTATGTTGGATGAACTTATTATGTGGACTGAAAGCATGTAAGAAATATATATTGCAATAAATTCCTTATGCTTTTTTAGAACACTGGCCTTATATTCAGTGGTAAGATGAGAGAAATAGCAGATAAGAAACTGAAAAATGAGAAGAATGTGTTACTCTGAGTTTGTATATTGAGGTTTTTGGGAAGGTAGGGTTAGACACTGTGCCAGGGCCACACCTGTAGTGTTGCAGGGCTCTTGCACAGCCCTGGAGGCCTTCACCTGGGTTAGGGATCCACCCTCTTCAACCCAGGAGGCAAACAAGGGCCAGGGTGCTGTCAAACACCATTCCATTAATCAGCACTGCATTCCTCTACACCACACACGTAGAGTAAAGAGGAGGTTATGACATGCCCATCAAACGTTTGGAGACTTTAATTTTATGATTTTTATAAATTATGTATTCATCTCCATGCAATAACTATTTTGTAACCTAGAGACGAATGAAACTTACGTAAAATAAATAAATGTAAAATAACATAATTCCCATAATTAAATATAAATATTTAGCTTCATAATGATTGTTTACATGTAACTGTTTTTTCTCAAATGCGATGGAGAGCCACCAAAGTAGTTCATGTCTGGTTTTAGCCAAATATTTTGAAGAGTTGTGTCCTCATTATTCCTGTGTTACATAGTTCACACCCTTAAAAGACATCTAAAAGACATTTTTGCATCACAAAATTTAGAATTAAAATGCAATTGCCTGTACGTTACAAACTATTTTAAAACATTTGACTTTCACAGCCATGCACAGTTGTGAAAAAGCTCCCACCATCACTAACTTAAACTGAACATACTCTGTCTGCGCAGAGAGACTCTCTTCTAAAGTGGATGCCTGATACAGAATTAAAATCCTTTGTGTTTTCCTGTATTAAAGCTTATGCGGACTTAGTAAAACGTTTAGTAATACTTAGGATGATTTCTTTCAGTTTTTACATCCAAATTGTCAAATCGTTGACTTTTTTTTGGATTCTTTTATGGAGCAAATAAAGAAATTTGAGAGACCTGTTTATTGCAGTTTTCCTTTGCAATATTGCAACTGTGTTTGTAAGCTTCCGTCCACTCTGTAATTATCTTCTTTTATATCACATATTGTTTTGTGATTAATCTACTCTAAACTGGCAGAGTGGAATATCCAGCCCTGCCATGTTGTGCCCTCTTTCTGGTGTCTCTGAACAGATTTTTTTCTGAAAACCCGACTAATAATTGTTTGGGAAACTCCAGCACATTTGCAGAAACCGCAGATATCAGCAGCATTTTTTTTTTAGCTTTCACGATGTCCAGTCCTCATGTTAACAAGGCAATCAGATGCACCTGAACGAAATGAGCCCAGACATAAACAACCCGAGGACAAGGGGGACGAGGCTCAGATGTCATAATTTTTATGCACTTTAGTGCAAAATACTACTCAAAATATTACTAATTTTGTAACATAAATATGAACATAAATTCAGTTACATTTCCATATAAAATATAACTGTATAAAATTTTTGGTACTGTCCAGAAAACACAAAGAAATCTTGGGATGGTGAAATACCACTGGAGGAAGGTTTGAAAGTATCCAATCCGAGAACAATATTTATGTCTCCTTGCTGCTGATTGGCTACTGCCCTGTCACGCATCTCGAATGGAGTTATCTCAAGTGTTTCTCTGGAGCCTGGTCTCACAAGTTTTTGTGCAGCCATCCCCATACAATGTAATCAAAGTATGTGTTGTTGTTTCATTTTTCTGTGTATTGTGTGTATGGTAGTAAAAACCTACTTGACTTGACTATTTGACAAACAGTAACTGACCTTACCTTTGTTGTCTTGAAGTCTGTTTTTCCTCTTTTTGACCTCTCTAGTCGTGACCTCACAGACTCTCTCTCTCTGACACACATTTTAAAGACCATTCAATTGCTTTGTCAGAATTAGTCCTTTAACAGAGAAAGCAGCACTTAGGGATGACTGTGATTGTCAGTTATTATCTTACAATACAAAGTCCTTATTTTACAACCAAATATGAATGATTTCCCTAATACTTTTCTCTGGTTGACACTGTCAAAAACCGACAGATTTACTGTAAAAGACCAGTTACTATAGTTATTGCAAGTTGCTATAGTTACATCTCAGCTCTTGACAGTCTACTGGGTTTTTCAGTCAGTGGTTAGTAGGTGTATCAGATAAAAGGGTCTATGAGTAGAGCTAAAAGGGTGGTGTACCTAATAAACAGTCACAGTGTAGTGTTTCAGTACTGTACATAATTTTACGTTTCTAACGCAAAACACCTTTCCTCAACATACCACAGACATGACTGAGATGAGTGAAGGAGAATGGCATGGCTAACCACAGCAGCTGAAGATGGAGCTGAAGTGGTGCCATGACAAGCCTCCACATCTATTAAGCAAGAAATAATTTACCAAAAATTGCTACGTCTTACCTTAAACATTTAGCCCTAGCATCGGTTGCCAGTAAGCACTAGTAAAGTGAGACTATAGTTCTACTCTGTGACTTCTTCATATGTCAAGTCAACAGTGTCCTGAGTTATTAGGTCATATTAGGTCATAACGTTTTGTTCTTCACTCTATTTGGCAGTGTGCTTGCTGTAACTACATGTATGAAAAACGTATTAAAGTGAGAATAACCGAATTCTGGAACAAGAACAAAATGTAGTATTTCTGTTAAGGATGGTAATCAAAGGACTAGATTTGTAGTTAATCCTGACATCTAGTAGTTCATCCAAATGCCTTCAGTTGACATGAAGTGTGAAAATATTTGTGGTGGCAAAATTACAGCCGAGATTCATCACAGAGGTCGCAACATTAATTAATAAATTCTTCATATTTTACTTTTACCAACAGACAGCAGCTTTCCAGAAATCCAGGTTCATGGCCCTAATGATCAAGTCGAGTGAGCAAGTGTCAAAAAACTCTCAAAAAGCATAAGCAAGAAATATTCATAGCAACCAAGCACAGGATAGTGAGGTTATGATACAGGTAGGACATTTTTCATGATCCCAAAATTAAATTCACACCACCACATGTAATTCTTAGGTGTATACAGTAGTCAGTATCAGTCACTACAACCCTAGCTTTTACTCAATAAGTGTTTTGCTGTTGTATGGTCTTGTACTGATGGATTTTTTTATGATGTTCCAATGACATCAGCACTTTACTTTGCATAGCACAACTCGCTGAAATAGTAAATGCTGGCTGTAATAGGAAAGGTGTCAGATCACACACTGAATTGCAGCTTGCTGCGTAGCCAGACACTGGTGAAGGTGGAATACAAAGTCCAATCCATGGAGGCCCCATCTCGACGCCCCAGCTTACAGGATGTGCTGCTGTTGTCTTGGTACCAGACCGTGGTGAAAAATACACTGAATCCTCCAGTTTACCTTTACAAATATATCACATGCCTCAAATACTGGAGGCATCACAAGCAGTGACTGCTGGAAGTTACAGTTGGCAAGGTCTGGGCATACGTCTAACACAGACCTCACTGGTTGACCATTGCAGGTTTTCTGGAACTCTTGCTGTGCCTGTGTGGGCACATGTCCATACAAATACATGTGCCCACACAGGCACAGCAAGCCCAGATACATGTGCCCACACAGGCACAGCAAGAGTTCCAGAAAACCTGCACAAAAAGAGTCACTGTAAGTGAAGTGGTCAACCAGTGAGGTCTGTTTTAGACATATGCCCAGACCTTGCTGGAATAATAATTTTTACAAAACTCTGCATATGCCCACAACAGCAAATGTTGTGTCAAATTTACAAATGCAGTTAAGGTTACGTTATGGAAGGACACATTCTTTAGAAGTAGTTTAGTATACTTTGGTCCATGGAATTTGAGGACTATGTTTAAAAACACAATATATATAGTGGTCAGTGATTTGAACAACTTTATGTTTTTTTATGTTTACTGTATATTTACAGTTATTATACAGTGATACACAGCATACCCTATGTATGTATCTATATTCATTTTGAGTATTAATAAATGAGAAAAAGAAAACTCAAAGAGAGTCTGAAAGCCCTTCCCCTGTCAGCTGTACCGGATAGTGAAATCATCAAATAAAGGTCAGTAAATAACATTGACCAAATGGATCCAAGTTCAGAAAGGCCGCGTTGCAACTAGACACTGTTTGGAAGTGCCACTTCCTCTGTCTGCCCAGTGCTTGGCGCGGGCTGGATTAACTCCTTTTCTCCGCACTGATGCTTGAGTGGGAGGCCAGTCAAAACAAAGCTTAGCACACAGACAGAATTCCCTCACAAGTCACTCTTATCCACACTGATTCGAGCCATAAGGAAGCGAATGAAAAACTAATTAAAAGAAAATACGTGTTAAGCTCCGCGGTGTCTGGGTTTATACTGTACACACAGGGCTGTGTCAGACATTTGTAACCTAATTCTGTTATGTTTCAATTAACGGCATAGCTGCGGAGAGTCCGCGGCAGGGTTAGGCAAACACGGCTTTGCGCGTACACACGCTCGAGGTGTAAGACTGATCAGGCCAAACATTCAGCTCACTCTCTCTCCCTCACTCCCTCTTTAATTACATGGAAGCCTGCACCAAATGCATGTGAAGCTCGCATTGTTTGTCTGCTGGACTCCGTCAAGTTCAAGGGTCATCAGAGAGGCACCTTTGAAAGCCATCTTTTCAGCCTAAAGTGTTTACACACTAGCATATGAAAGTGATTAAGTGATTCTGTGTGTTAACTTGAGAAACTGATGTAATTGTAAGTGTTATAGTGTCAGAGACTGTGTATGTTTTTGGATATTACCTTTCAAATATATCGTATTTAACTTTAAATCCACATTTTTTCACACTTTAATGGAAAGAGAATGTCAGTCATAAATATGGTTAATAATGCCATCTTCTTTAATAGATCCACTGTGTAGATGCACAATTGCAGACTCCATCTGCAATAGTATGCCAGTAACCTCATACCCCGTTCATCATTAGACCACAGAACTGCAATTGAATAGTTATTATTTGGGTAACGGACCATTCTTAACAAAGCGGTGATGTTGATACAACAGTGACATGTAGTGTGTTTTTACACACATCAGTGTCACTGCTAGTTTGAGAGTGGTCCACTATCCCTAAAATATGAAATGGCACTGTGATCAGAAGCCAACCACTAACACAAACTCTCCATCAGCAGAAGGACTAGAGTCTATAGCTGTACTCCAGTAATGTGGAGATGCAAGGTATAGGTTTCTAAAAAAGTTGGTAAGAGTATTTCTTTTCACTATTGGGGGACAAATGGGTTAACAGTCCATCGGAGCAGAGGCTTTAAAGTAATGGATAAGCTTCAGGATATGTTTTGATAACCTTTTAGACAAGACAGGATATGAGAGAGACCACCAAGAGATCAATTAGAGAAAAATGTGGCAGATACAGCCTATGGTGTTTGAAAGTGACCTAGAAACACATTTGTTTTTGATATTTTTTTTTCTTTAAAGGAAGATAGTGAGTTGCTTGTTTTCTCATATCTGACCAAATTTCCATTTTAATTTTCTTGTCACTTTGCAAACTCGGTCAACGTGCATTTTACATGTAGGAGCAAAGTTTCAGACGAAAATGATCATCACATCCAACTGACCAAAACAGGGCAGCTGCTAAAAGACATTTAGGAGCAAAGTTTCTCGTGCTACTCACTGATGCCACAGACAAGCTGTTTTCATAGGAAAGTGCCACTGGCGGTAGAGAACCCAGCAGAATTTTTATATATTTTTAGCAAAAGATGTTGTGATGGTTGGTTTGAGGTTGACTCAGGTGATTGGCAGAGCTCTTTTAGCATACTGAGGCACTGTTTCGCTAGCTGTAGCAATAAATCACAGCAGCACACACACACCAACACACACACACACATTTAGCCATGTGGCCGATCATTCCGTAGTCCCGTCACTGCTCTGGGCCTTATTCGGAGGAGATAAATGTGATTTAAATTAATAGGCAGTCCTAAATAACTCCTCAGCTGGTAAACGACGCATTTATCAGATACAGACAGCCAATGTGCCTTGATTCATGGGGCCCCTTACGACATGAAGGGTGCCTACAAAAATTGTTATTACTTTTTAATAAAGTGTAGCAGGCAGTCGTCAGTCATTTATCAGAGTGGGGGCCCGCTCGGGCGGACGAGGATGAGGATTCAGGGTTGTAGCAAAGCAGCGACATGAAATATGACTCCCTGATGAAAAAAAAAAAGAAAACAGGACAGGACAGAGAAACTCTCTGTAGGACGTCCAGTGGGATCCATGCAGCTTTGTCCACAACACATCTTGGACAACCTGATGGAAATCAAAAAAATATGACACCAAGTGTACAGGTTTAAATACTTTTTATAACAGTATATATTTTTATCCATGCTTGACCAAACTAATATTTATTTATTGCCTATAATTTATATATACAGTATGAATTAGACGTTACTACACATCACCCTCAATAAGTTAATACATACTAATGAATATATAATATGTGCAATAAACATGTAATAACCCAAAGTGACGAGCTGATGTCATGAGTGCACAAAACAGAAAGCTCCAAGGGTCGGGTGTTTCACAAAATACATACTGAGTTAAAAAGTTACATGAAGTTAATATTACGTTCACCTAAAAATGTGAATATCTGGTATTGATGTTTATATGCATTATCATATGCCATAATTTCATCACATATATTCTGGAGTATCTGTTCTGTTCAACAGAAATGTGTTGTTTGAAGGGAGAGCAGTGGACCAAAATTTATTTTGCATCCCGGTCACGTAGAGAGACAGAGACAAACAGGCAGGAGTCTCTCGGCCGACTGATTAAGCGTCTGCTTCAACCCTTCTGCTTTGGCAGAAATAAACAGATCAACCCTCTAATTTCAGCAACAAATAAGAGCAAGCCCTTTCATTTCAGCGGCCTGGCAAACAACTCAGGCCAAGCTGCCCCCGCCCCCCCAACCCCATGTGTATTGGCCAACGTTAAGCCTCACACACAGGTAACAGTCAATCCATTAACCTTTGCTTTTAGCTCAAGCTGTGTGTCACCACATTGCACCCCCCCCACCCCCCCACCCCCACACACACACCCCTCCCACCCAACCTCAACGCTTTTAATACATTTTTCTTAATAGTTGCTCAGTCGCGACTGAAAAGGGCAACTCAGCTCCTCTTGACATTGACTCTGCCATTGTAATAATAAGCTTGCTCCTCTCCTTATAGCATTAACAATAGACCATCAGCAGCCGGTCCACACCCCTCCTCCCCTTCTCTCCTCCTCCACTCTCCTCCTCTGGCATCGATGGCTGTCGGCGGCCATTTTCAGAGAGGTAATATGAAAGGGCTTCTGAAGGCAGGGGTCATGTTAAATTGTAACGCAAATGTTATTCCTCAATTATCCAACTGGGGTAAATGTCAACGGCTTCAGGGGGAAGAATTCTCTCTCTCTCTCTCTCTCTCTCTCTCTCTCTCTCGCTCTCTCACACACACACACACACACACACACACACAAGCTCTTTGTGTTTCATTTCTCTTTTTGAATCTATGTATGTGCAAGTGTGTGTGTTTGTGTGTACCCCCCCCCCGCCACTCTCTCTCCTTCAACCCGGTCTATCCACTTTTTCCTGTATCATGTTGAACTCATTCCCTCTGACCTCCACCCGTGAGCTAATCAACCCTAAAGTCTCGACCCCCATCCTCTGCGTTCTCAGGACCTGTTTGGGACCCAACTGGGTCATACACGCTCGGGCCAGTCTGCTGACCACGGATATTAGACGCACAGTCGCATTCCTCTGGTAGCCGCGCAGTGTGGTACTCGCTGCCATAGCGGCTTTAATGAAAAAGCCCCAGGATGATTGGCAGCTGAATAGCTTAACTAACAAAGGCGGGATGAGGAGGGGGGGTGGTTGAGGGAGAAGGTCAGGAGTAGAAGAGACTGCCCTGGGACTTCTCCCCCCAGTGCTGTGGATATTACCACGCTAGCACATTTATATTTGCAATAACAAATTGACTTGAATTGGGCTAAGTGGAGATCAGGACCCGGCCGGGGTTTCAAGCAAGAAATGAAAGCGCTGGTTTACTCACACAAACGCTCACACATAGACGTTGACTTATGTACATGCGCCATATACGCTCATGCTATCCCTCACTTACTGTAGCAGGATGATGAAAGGCCTGGATACTGGAATAAGGCATTTTTCTTTCAGATGTGGCAGTATTTCATGACAGAGGTCAAACTCAGAAGGGGCTTTATGTCTTTATAGTACTTCTGTTTCATGAAAGACAGATGCTGGATAGACTCCTTAGTGTCTGTTATAATATCTTCTACCAAACAAAGATTATATCAGTAATTGCAATTAATTTCTCAAATGATGACCACAGAGAAGTTGATCGATAAAACTGACAAATCAGTGAGTTTCCATTATAAAGTTATAAAGTTATAAAGTTACTAATACTCGCTTACTAATAATGTCTTTATTAACAGTATCATTACTGAATTATTAGTGCCATTGTCATGAGGACAAAACCTGTGATGAAATGATGCCTTCGGAAGTACAAATCTGCTTTTATTCCACATCCCTCCTTATCGGGCTGCTGTGTCGTAGCCGCTGTCAGGCTCAGTCCTCATGGAAAGCTGCCGATGCTATCCGCTTATCGCCGTAATAAAACTAAAGTGCTGGGCAGGAAATTGAAAGTGTAGTTGGACAGGAAATAACTGTGCTCTGTCATAATCTACAGCCCAGAACATGTGTTCATCCACACACTGTCACCCTATCTGATGCCGCCTGCTTTGTGGTCAGCCGTTCCTGCCTCATCAAACCCGCGCTGCCACGTGAGCCATCCTGTGCTTGGTCAGCACTCTGTCTGCCTGATAACTGTCCGAGGCACTGGATTCAGTCTCTGCAAAATGCGGCTTAAAGTGTAACACCATAAGATACACTGTGGAAAGTAATTTTACACTTATCTATTATCTATTAGATATTATATATTCATCTATATATATATATATATATATAGATATAGATAGATAGATAGATAGATAGATAGATAGATAGATAGATAGATAGATAGATAGATAGATAGTGTTATTAATTAATGCCATTTCTGTCTCTATTCTAAACCAGTATATTATTGTACATGTCTGTATCTGAAGCAGTTGATCCCAGAAAATGAAGATCTCCTAGGCTCCGCCTTCTCTGAGGGGCCGGCTGGGAAAGTGCTTGTCACTCACTGCTCGTTTACATGGAAAAGGGGAGGAGAGATAGGAGGTGTAGATGACACAAGGCCGCCCTCTGTCTGAAAAAGGGGAGAATGCCTTATTTACTCTTTCTCTCACTCTGTTTCTCTCACTCTGTTTCTGATACATTCATAAGATATCAATTTCTGCATCACTGTATCACTTGTTCAGATATTTTAGGTCATATATGAATATATGTTAAAATATTTTATTAACATGTAATTTTACTTTTCTTTATTTTAACTATACATCTTACTTGTATTGTTCTTACTGATTTTATTACTTGCTTTTATTGTTCTTTTATTTTAAGCCGTTTATGCTTATTTTCTCCGTAAATCACATGTGCTATAGAAGTAAACAATCAGGGAACTCTTTAATTCATATTTAATCTCATTCTAGGATGATGAGTAAAACTGACTGTGAATAAAAAAATAATACTATATCATATTATATAAAACACATTATATTATACATGATGTCTTTAATGTACATTATATAATATGCATTACATTATATTCTATAATGTATCTGAAATGTATAAAGCCAATGAAATTCTAATAAATACATTTTTTAAAAATTACAACAAGGGGCGATAATTGTTAATTAAAGTTAAATGGTCATGTAAGCAGAGGGTTGTAACCATATAGTGGGATGCATATACCATATACACAGGGTCTTTTTTGGACACGTCAAGTGCATTTTTATCCTCCTCTTTTAAATAACCTATTATGAGCTGCTCCAGACGCCTGCTCTAGTTCATGTGCCTCAGCCTTTTCTGGTATAATTGGCTTTCAATATCTAAGGAAGTTTAAGAGAAGGAGAAGAAAGTGACACAGAAAGAGAATGTCTCATTTGCATTAACTTCATTACTGGCCCTTCTGAGCTATATTTAACCAAGGCTCGACCACAGCACACAAGAGCATTCGGAGAAGTACCCCCCCACCCCCACCCCACCAAATCCCCTGCCCCCCTGAACAACCACCCTCCTCTCACCACCCTTTAATTCTAACTGATGTAAATAGAAAAAAAACAGTGAATTTGGGAGTGCTGACCTTGATATACTGGGTGGCTGACCCCAATTAATCAAAGATTCCTCCACAATGCTTCAAGCTAATAAATAGTTGTGCAAATCAGAAGTGTGGTGGATGCTAGCTCTCCACTGATTGAGCAAGTGGATTAGATTAAAGCAGTGTGAGAACATGGAGAGAGCTTCTTAGGCGTCCCACCCACATGAGTGTGTTAAAAGCCTGGCCAGTCTAGAGGCTGATTGAAAAAAAAGAAGGGAAAAAAAAGACATTGGGTTTTTTAATGACCGTTTAAACATTTTACTGCAAATTGCATGTCAAATTACCCTTGAAGCAAAAAGACCCATAATGATCTATTAAGTGCACTCCTTTTTTGTGTAAATAGTCATTTTCATTCTAATCCCGATGTTGTAGAAGTCATTGGGGATTTTTGGGGGTTATGAAATAAATTGTTTTTGCAACAAAAGAGATTAGTTAAATGGTATTAGCAGTGGCCGTGCAAAGATTAACTGTGATTTCTTTCCAAATTTAAATAAGACATAGACGGTTCCCATGCAGAAAAAGCCCTATGACTAAATTAATATCGAATAAACAGCTTATATTAAAATAATACAATACCATATTATTACAGTTTGAGCTGACATTTAATCATGCATATAGAAATTGCACATACTTACATTCAGACTAAAAACAAAACCACAGTTTTTAAAACATTTTTAAGTGGTACATCCACTAAATAAATTGTGGCCACTGCTTTCCAGGAACTGATTGTAAGCTTACATTCCTAGAAAGCTACATCTACTGAGTTTTAAGCAAGGTGAAAATAAGTCCTCCATATCATGCTGTGATAAATTTTATAATTACATAATCATTTTTCATAATTCTTCTATAACCATTCTGCACAAATAACCTTGGTCTAATAAGCATTTTTTTTGTTACTGCTGTTAAAAAAAGACATCAGAATAGAATACAAAAGGTATTTCACATCAGAACATTAGAAGCTGACAGAAAGTGTGAAACTTTGAATGCTGTTGATGGAAAACTAACACAACAGTTTTGGAAGACATCAAACAAAACGGCAGATCGAAAACAGACATATAACCCAAGCAGCCCAAGTGCTTTCTGAAAATTTCATGAAGCTCTCTGCATTCAGTCTGGGCCCTGTAATACACCACGATTAGAGGCACTTTTATTAGCCGGTTCCTCTTCCTCATGCAGAGCTGAGGTGAGATGAGGGAACGTCGGTCTCGCTCAGCTGCGGCCATCCACATCGTCACGTCAGCACGGCGTGGGCTAGACTTACACTTGATCCAATTAGCCATGAAGATCACAGTGACCGTGCAGAACACTGCATCACATTCAGGCCAAAGAGTTACCCGATCCCAGGTAACCTGACCATCATGAAAGAATCAAGAGGCTGAGCAGACAGAGACAGAGACACAAACAGAGAAGGGGTAGGAAAAGATGCCAGAAAGGGGTGGAACAAAATGTAGAGAAGCAAAAAAAAAAAAAAAATACCAGCAAATGTACAAGCCAGGTACTGGATCGAAGACAGCAACTGCCTGGCTCGGTAATGAAATGAATTTGTCACACTGTTGTCGGCAACAAAAGGGCTAATTGAAACGAACCTGTCCCTCGCCTGCTTTTGGCACATTAACCATTCTGAAAGATATGCTGAATCTTACTTAGCCTGAATTATTTAAGGGTTGGACGTCTCTCCTGAGCACGAGTAAACAAACGAGGCTAGTACTACTTGGCTCTTTCGCGCTTGTCGTTGTTCAAGTACCGCTAATAATCAAATGAGATACCTATCAACAGGCCTGGATCACTCTGGACTCGGCTTCTTTGCTCTCATTTTTAGATTCAGCTAGCTTTCTACATTTTGTTGTTAATTTGAGGCCAGTCTGTTCATTTAGTATATAAAGAGTGGTATTGTCTACAGCATAGTTCATAATCCTGAACACATTTGAGTTAAAAAGCAGTTTGACATGGTTAATCTGTCTGCTTGACCCTATAGTGCTTTCTAACCCTTAAGTGCTACTGATTGTTAGAGCTATGAATCAGTCCTGGGTCATTTTGGACTCAAGTAAATTATCTGGCCTATTTTATTGATTCTGCTTGAATCCTGTTTCATTGATCATTACAGGTGGTTCCCTTTACTGATTACATGAAGTACATGAGTGGAGAAACTATATAATCTGTATAATATGTCATATACATGTTATTATCCTGGTCAGTTTTCAGTTGCAAAGTAGTTTGACATGTCTAATCTGTGGATTGTGTTCCTAAAGACCTTCTGTGCATTAAATGAAGACATCAGTTATTGTTTGACTTAATACACATTCTGGCGTTCTCACACACTAGCATAACATCTTCCTCCGATGTAAGCAGGCCCTTTTGCTCCAGTATGGCCGCCGGTAAGACAGTTCCCAGGAAGCATCTCAGCCTAAACTCACAGGATTGATGAGCTGCGCTCTGACAGTTGACATTTACCAAGAGAATCAGACTGGCACGGCTGATCTGCCAAGCTCACTGCAACAAAGGAGATGCAAGAAATGCCTCATGAAAGGACAAAACAATCCTCAGCACAGCAGTGCTTTGTTTCCATGGCTGGGTGCCAACTCATAGCCCATTCACCCTAGCCCCCCCCCCCCCAAAAAAATAAATAAATAAATAAAAAACTCATCAGTGCTTCACAGCACATCTTGAGTTTTTGCTTGACTCTTGCCGATTTTTACTGTCTTTTTCTTTTTTTTTTTAACCTGGAGCAAACTCCCCGTGGTTCACCAGTGTCAAACAGAGGTGGCAGGAAAAAAAGGTTACTCAGAGGGTTTGCTGGGCAAACACAAACGGATATTGTTTTTGACATCTTGTGAAGTTGTCTCAATCCAGCTCATCGTTTGGGGAACGCGAGGTCCATCAGGGTTCCACTCGCAGGCCGCTGAAAATTTAATGGGCCTCGGCTTGCAAATGCAGGGCAGCGTGATGTTGTCACCTTGGCATATTTTATCATTGATCAAACATTAGTAGGCAGCTGTTGGAAACTTGTAACTGTCTCATCAGCGGAGGCACAGGGCTCGGAGGCACGAGCACCAGCCTTCTGCCCAGATGCTTCTTCTTGCATTCATTTGCCCTTTTTTTAACTGCATGTCTGTGTGTGTGTGTGTGTATGTGTGTGTGTGTGTGTGTGTGTGTTGGGAGTTGTGAGTGACTGAGTGAGAGAGTGAGGGAACAAGTAAGTGAACAAGCAAGGGAGTGAATAAGAAAGAGAGACAGATACTTTTTTCTACTGCATGTTTATGTCCTTGTGATGCAGCTCGGACTAGATATCTTGCGGCTTCTCAGTTTCAAAGATCATCCATGATACATTAATGCAGACGTTCAGACCTCTTGAGTGTTATCAGGTATCATATATTAAATCTACACCTTTCTGCTAATAATAGTTTTGAACGACTGTTTACAGGAGACGTAAAGTCCAATAATAATAATCATGCTAGAGCAAATGTCTGAGCACATTCTTTCAAGATCAGAATAACAGTCACATAAAATGTTTGTTCCTTCATAGGCTGCATCTTGGCTTGAACAGAAAGTTTTAAATTGCATTCCTTTATTCTTTATGTAAATACCTGGCACCGGTAATGCATTTAATTGCACCTGACATTGTTGTCCTCGCAAAGGTCCTGCTCTGAACCTCTTAATAGCACACCTTATCTTTCAGCTTTAACTTTGATTTTTTTTTTTTTTTTGACAAATACACATGCTGGGTCCCGCTAACTCAGAGTGCCTTGTTGGCAGTGATTGATCACCCAATATCTAATTAAACCTGATCCGATCGCTTATTATGCAGAGTGGGACAAACAAAACCGAAGTCAACTGTCAAGGCTGCATGATTGATGATGCTGCCAATCCGGCTATTGTTTAGTCTAATGTCTTGATGCTTGTAACAACCAGCAAAGCTACCTCGGACAATGCGTTCTGTCAGTCTGCACTTGATTTGGCCAGCTTTGGCTTGCCAACGGAAACTGATTTTTTTTTTTATCTCCCCACTCTTTTTCTGGGGTGGGAAATGAAAAGTATAATGGTGGACAGGGGGATATTTGTTGGGTTGCTGGCCCTATTAAACCTAGGGCTCTTTTCTCCGCCCTGGGGGCAGGACTGTTTTAAAGGGGTTGAAAGGGGACAAACCGCTGCTTTGAGACTGTAACACACAGAGTGACAGCTCTGCTCACCCTGCTAAACAAACATTGCTTAGTGTTGTTTTTTCTTTCCTCTTTTTTTTTACAGACCATTATTAATATAGTTCATTTATTTATTTTTGTGGTGATAACATAGCAAAAGTGTTAAAAATTACATGCATTTAAAATGAACATTTTTTGGTGCATCAAGTTGGTGCAAAATTTTTCATAAATGTATTAGTTGGAAATTACTTTGTTGCAGTTTTAAACATATTTTTCTTCTTTACCATGATCATTTTGCAATGTTCCAGATAAAGATTTCAGTCAGATTTCATTTTAAATGACTGTATAATATTATTCCGCTCAGCAAACACAGAGGCACAGATGAGAAATTTACTTGGTTACACCCCACGACTTAAGACACTTCCATTAGCAAACATTTCTGACCCCTGGCTGAATGGAGGTTATTCAAAGCCAACATGTTCACAAGGTGTTGGAAATTGTAACTTTAATGTATCCTGAGATGATCAACATCTGCTCCTGGTGTCAGCCGCCTGTAGGCTTTCAAAAAAGGTGTGTGTGTGTGTGTGTGTGTTGTGTTTTTTTTGAAAGGTGAAGCGTTTGACATATATCAAACAATCAAGAACTGACACTGGACAGCATTAATCAAAACTTTTTCTTTCTCATTTCCTCAAGAATTAATCATTAAATAATTAATTTTTCAGCTTCAGGCAGCAGTCAAAGTGGGCCTTGAGCTTTCCTGCTGCTAAAAATTTGTCCTTGTCTGAAGACTAGATTGATATATTTATTATTTATCAGATTAATCATGGCTAGGATCTAGACCAGGCTCACCCGGCTCCATTCAGTAGTGTGTGTAAGTGTGTATGTGTGTGTGTGTGTGTGTGTGTGTGTGTGTGTGAGAGAGAGAGAGAGAGAGAGAGAGAGAGAGAGAGAG
>JBBPDC010000007.1:17333079-17354087 GCA_037974485.1 Hemigrammopetersius urotaenia | reverse complement strand
TGTGTGTGTGTGTGTGTGTGGGAGAGAGAGAGAGAGAGAGAGAGAGAGAGAGAGAGAGAGAGAGAGAGAGAGATAGGGACAGGGCAAGCAGCTGCAAATGCCAATTATAAAGACTGGTCAGCATCTCACCAGAAGACACATCAGCACAATTGAAAGAGGTTGGCTTTGCCCCTAAGCAATATTTTTTTTTTTTTACCAAGCAGGCCTGTGAAAGAGCTGGAGGGGGGGGAGACGTTGTCATTGATCAGATGCCTCTGAAAGGGTCGGTCGAGGTCCTGGGGTCATCTCTGTTTACGGAAAGGTCTTGAGAACACTCAAAGGACAGAACAGTGAAGTGTCAAGCCGCCTCCACCCCTAGCAAAATGTGCTGAAGTACAAAGCAAAATTGAACATGTTCCAAGTCCTTTTATATTTCCATCTTTCCCAACTCCAAACTGATGGTGGTAATACACTTTAATTGACAGACAGCCCCAAAGACATCCCAGTGTCTCTTTATCTACCTGATGAGCAATACTCAAATATATTTATTGTTAACGATAATTAAAATGAGACTATCACAAATCATATGCAATTATATCTATTCAGCAGATATAGTTGTCTAAAAAAATCTCATTCATGTTATTTTCCCCTAATCCCAGCTTTGCCAAGGCATCGATATCAAAATGTCTTTGGTATCAAAAGCCAGTTAGCATCCACTTACACACTGACCAAATGAAAGTTCCCTGTAGCTGTTGCTATTGATGTGATGCACTGTCATCCATTTTTGTAGATAATAATATCATACAGTTTCATACTCCACATATTACTTAACAACTCAAAATGACTTTGAGGAGAAAGGGTGATGAACTATTCCTTTGAGCCAATTACTAACTAGAAATGTTCCCTTGATTCACCCTGTAAGTTGTTGAGGAGAGTATTTGCAAACGGCTGTCAATCCAGCCACATACAAGCAAACAGGGAGCCAGAAACAACAACAGCTGTGTCTTATACTGAGGCCAAAACAGGACATAGTGAGGCACTTTCTTGAATGTTAACAAGCACAGAACAGGCCAGCATTCTCTAAAAAGGACCTTGGAGCAGGGAACATGAAAAGGATTGATGGGAAAGAAGGGGCAAGCCAAGACCTGTGCCACAAGAAGTGGAGGAATAGCAGCAGCTTTAGGTCTAGATGAAAAGACCCCAAGAGTATCAATTCAAATTACATGTAGATATATGTTTGATTTGAATATAAATGCACATTGACTCTGTAAAGAATTTTCTGCAGGCATATATTAATCCGGCAGTCTTGGTGCATGTTTGATTATAATTTCATGACGTTGTCATATCAAAGTCACCCATTCCACCTAAACCTCAGTTTTATAGTGTTAAAAAAGACATTCTGTATAAAATATGGAAACATTGACCATGAAACAGAAGCCCACATTGGCAAACCAAATATTTTCACTGGCACACAATTGAGTGGACTATGTAATAATTATAGTTCAGACCTAATGCTAAAAATGGAGAGATGTAAAATGCAGCCTTCAAAATACTTCGAATCCTGTTTGTGCCAGACCATTAGATCACAGTATGCCATGCAATGTCAGAAACCGCGCAGACAAATCTATTTAAAGATTAGAGTTGAGTTGAGACAAAGGTGTAATTATTTAAGAATGAACTATACTAATTGGGATAGGATTCCGTTAATTACATTAATTACATTATCATTTCAGTGCAAAACTGAGGAATGTAACTTCAAACACATATTGCCCAAATAATTTCATCTGGGATAAGTGGAAACTATATTAAAGGTCTTCATGACCTTTGGTGCCCTTATTCAGCTCAAAGCATAATGTGATGTTTATGTACATGTATTACAGCTGTAATGAAATGAACTTCTTCCGAAATGCATGAATTGTTTGAAAAAGTATAGCAAGGCCTGTATTCTACTGTCAGCACCATGAAGAGCTTTTTATTCGCAGATCCAGAAGTAGCTTTTTGCAGCCTTCAGCAGCATTTGTTCGCACCAAATTGTCATCTGAAATCAGTGATGTGGGAGATACGAGGGACGTCAAACGAGTGACCAATCTGCCATTACCTCATCATAGATTACAGTCAGCCAGTGTTTATGATTTTACACAGCCGGGCATGCTGGCTAAACGCCTGCTTTCATTCTCGGCTACCAGCTCGGCAAGTGTCGGCTCGCGCCTTCGCTCAGTCGGGGCGGCCGCGTGTTAATTGAAGCACCGAGAGTGAAACTGGCGCAGTGCTCCCTCCACCTTTTATCCCACCGTGTATCTGGCGAATAGATCTGGCTGACAATCAGGTGGGGGGTGGTAATTGTACATCACACCCGATATTAAGATGAGAATGTGAGAGGGCGCCCCGTCGCATCTGCACGTCCACAAGGCAATCAAACCAGGTCCGTGTCAGTGTGAAAAACCCATTTGTGTTCAGAAACAAAACATTCCTTCCCTCCTCCCACCATCACCCCCTTTTTTCTCTCATAATGGGCTAGAGAGTTCCGCTTATCGCCAGCCATGCAAAGCTAGACCTCATCAAGGGTGCCGCACTCACAACGTGACCGAGCTGCTGCTATTTGGTTTGGGGGCTTTTTTTTTCTTCATCCGAACGTGTAGAAGCCCATTTCGATAGCCGATTCCAACCCCACAATCCTCCGGGACCAAACCTTTGACATAAAGTCATATTGTGTTTGGAGTTTTAGTCCCTAAATTTGTCCATCAATTATTTAGAGGCACCAGCGATTGTATAAATGTAGGAAATTACGAGGCGGCTGCTATTTTCTCTCAGGCAGAGAGAATGTGATACAGCGGGCTACATTCCCACCTAATGCTCTGGCTCTCTGTCCAAGAGGCCAGAATTATTTATGCATTAGAGAAAACAGCGCACTCGGGCCAGGGGGAGGCTAGACACATTATTTTAAACCTTTCATAACACACATCAATATTTCATAAGAAATAAATAAAGAATGTCGGGCTTGTTTGGAGGACAGCTGTAGCTCCGCGCTCCAGCGGCTCGGTGCACTCCTGGGACGCCACGCACACCCCGCAGTAAAACCCTCCATTTCTTTTTAATCATCCACTTAGTGCATTGTGGGTAGAGGAGCTGTCAAGGTGAGCCAACAGCTTCTTCGATAGCAAGGTGGTAAGAAAGGAGCCTTTGTTGCACTGCCCGGTCAACTTTTGTCCCCTCCCCCCCATCACCCTTTTCCTTTTTACTTTGACCTCACCGCTGTATCCGTCCTTAAGTATTGTGCCTAAGGATTGCTGTAGCTCATGTTAGCCTGGGTCATCAATGTAGAATGAGTTGAATGACTGGAAGGAAGGCCACAATGGTCCAGGAGGACAGCTTAACTCTTTCTGGGTAAGTACACTGTTAAGTTTAGGGATGGTTTAACCTTTTAAGGGGTTGGCAATTATGCTCATGAAAAATGTACACTTCAGTTTATTTGATAATTGATTCTTTGCTTAGAACAAATAAAAATATTGGTTTATTTACCACAACAAGACACGATCATTTATAATAAAAAAAAACCATCATTCTTTATTTCTGTGATGTGAGATAATGCAAAATGTATAAATAAAAATATGCACATGAATTTAAATGGAAGGAGCAGAAACAAAAAATAATTCAATGCTTATAGAAGAATGAAAACAAATATGAAGGAAAAGCAATACAACTACTAGACAACAGGCTAGCAATATTAATCAGAGAAATAATTTCAATAGAGCAACATGGTCATTCAGTAGAGCAACATGTTCATGAGCTGACATAATCTCATATTCAAAAGAAGCAGAACATGAAAACTCAAAGAATCAAATGAGAAAGAAAGACATAGAGAGATGAGCCCAGTTAAAGAGTAAGAGCATCCGCAGGTCTCCCTTCACAGGCCAGACCTTGGACAAAGGGTAAATCTATCCAGCTGCTGATTTATCATTATGTAGTAAAGTTTACAAAATGTTGACCTGGATTGGTTCACAAAAGTGCTAAAATGAATGCCACTGCTTAAGTTAAATCATGTTCTCCATATGGGCTCTTCTTTCACATCCTAATGCACATTGCACATCCTATTCCAAAGCCTCTATGTTTCAAAAATAAACTCCACATAGTGACCTTCCACCCAGTTCCACATTGACAGACGTATCTATTTTTCCTATGTAAAACTGTATACCACACTGGTAGAATAGTGTGAAGTACTTATCTCATATCTCAAACAATAATCATCTTCCAATCACCATGATCTCCATGAAGATAACAGACACCAAACACACATTCCATGGGTCTCATAAAGACATAAAGTAAAAAAAAAACATTCCTAAACTTTGGAAATATATATTGTATTAAAAGACATACATTTAATTGCTGGTTATTTTGTATAGCTTGCCATACGTGTTTTATAGGGGCACCACCATTCAGTTCAATTTTATTTGTATAGGGTGTTTTCCATTGGCTATTGACTCAAAGCATCTTTCTGAAAATGCAAGTATAAACTGGAGAGGAATAAATATGGAGAGGAATAAACACAAGAGAATACATTCATCTTTGGACAGAACTGACCACGGAGTTACTCTATGGTACACTTTGGCAAATTACTATGGGGTGATGAAAAATAAATTAGTAAAAATAAATTTGTGTGATCAATATTTCCAATGTTGTCTCTATCAGTCACCTCTCCATATAACCAGTCAGAGAATATCTAACCCTGACACCAACAAGCTCTAACAGATGCTACTAAGCAATGCAGTACATCCCTTGAACCACTTTAGTGCTCTCCCCTTTTACTCTCTACCCTGGTGGCCCTTTGGGGGTGAGCCATCACAGCCTATCCTCAGAGAACAGGAGGAGTGCTGAAATGCTCAAATTGCCATAAAGTGCATCTCATTCCTCTAATTGCTGCAGATGGAGCGTCCTGATCTTCCCCCGCCCGGTGTGGGAACGAGGGAATAGTGATGCAGGGGACGGCGAATTGCAGCCATGAAGGTGATTGCACAACTGCAACTGCATGACAGAAGGACTTGTGCGCCAGCTACAAAGGCTTGCCAGTGAAAATGTAATGTGTTATGTACTACACACTGCAGGTGAATAAATGTACTGAAGAATGTGAAACAGACATTAACTATAA
Organism: Hemigrammopetersius urotaenia; assembly: GCA_037974485.1. NCBI lineage: Eukaryota > Metazoa > Chordata > Actinopteri > Characiformes > Alestidae > Hemigrammopetersius > Hemigrammopetersius urotaenia. The sequence goes on along the minus strand of JBBPDC010000007.1, from coordinate 17,348,965 downwards.
CAGGTATACAAGTGTGCTGTAGAAAATGTAAACAATTTACTTACACAAATGTACAGCTGAAGTGCTACAAATTATTTATACGCTGTGCTACCATTAGACAATGAGTTTCAGTTCTATTTCTATAAATATTCTATATATGTTCTATAATATATATATATATATAGTTCTATAAATGAAAGTGTCAGTTAGATAGTTGTCCAGAGAGGGAATTTTATTTGAATGACGCCATTAAACACCAATACCACTTAGTTTCTGTGTTTAAGTTGTTTTCTGGTAGAAACACAATAGTGTTACTCATAAAATAGTGTTACTCACAATAGTGTTACTCACAATAGTGTTACTCATAAAATAGTGTTACTCACAATAGTGTTACTCATAAAATAGTGTTACTCACAATAGTGTTACTCATAGGCTATTATTTTCCGCTGGGGATAGCAAAATAATAGCTTACCCAAATTGTACATTGTAGTTTCACTATACAGTTTGATATAGTTTCTGATCAGTAATTACATTTTATCATTTCAGTTGCTGAGTGAACTGTACACGGCTATTAAACCTCCTTATTGTGGTACCAAGCACGCCCAGCTGGAACATGTGGGAGGAGCATGAAACAGTATAAACAATTAGCATGTGATACACGTTCACTGTCACAGAATTGTTATGTACAATCACTCATGTCAATTATTAATAATATGTTATGTGTTATGCTAAGGCTGAGAACACTGAAAGAGTTTTATGGGTCTAAAACTCTGAGTACAGCCTTAAGTCTACACCAAGTAGGAGACTCAAATAATGTGGACATTGAACGTAATTACAACTAAGGTATTTCAGTGACACCTCAAGCACACAAATGGCATTCATCACAAAGCCTGTAAAGACTTGTGCATGTGCATCTTCTTATATCTGAAAGGCCTTGAGTTTAATCAGACTTGTGAGGATAAGGAATTCCAAAAATTCCAAGTTAGTCACTGTCACATTTGTGCCATCTCTGCTGAACCTCCGGCATTCATAGTCACCGGACTACTGAGCTGAAGGAGTCCTGTCACACCCATGTCCATACAGAGTTTTGTTTTGTTTTGGTGCATCGCTAGGCAGCACACCTGTCTTACACTAATTCCTCATGTCTCCCTTAGCCTGACGTCATCGGGATTCCCGCTTGTTTCCAGGTGTCTTCGCTGATTATTGTCTCATGTCTCTGATTAGTTGTTCCTTAATGTGTTTAGGTTTAAAAGCCAGCAGGTTCAGCGGCCCGGGATGTGGTCACCTTCATATCAACTTCATATGCATCACAGCGGAATCTACGTGGCATGGGTTGTGGACTTGCTTATCTGTGTGGCACGCCCAAGTGGTTTTGAGCAGGACGGAGTCTGTCCTGAGAAGGTATCTTGTCTTTGTGTGTTTTAGTAGTGGGCAGGGGGGTATGACACAATGAGCAGCTGGAATCTAGCCAAGCAGCTCTGGGCAGGCTCGGAGTGGCCGGATTCTATCATTCTCTAGCATACACCCTGTCCAGACGAGCCCTATCAGAGTGGACGTAACAATGTCTGACGAAGCTAGTCCCTCCTTTGCTACTAGGAATGTGCAAGACTGTTTATGTTTTCGAGTGACATCTACCTTTCAGTTCATCTACCTTTCAGTTCATTAAAAAAAACTATCTGAGTGCCAAGTATCTCCTGCAGTTGTGTCATCTATCCCCTGTGCCGACATGACAGTCATGAAGATTTCCACAATAAATCCCCTTTGTCCTTTACTTCTCTTCCTTCATGGCTGAAAAATGAATGCACCATGCTAACGAAAATAGGCAGAAGAAATAGAGAATGTAACAAAGCATAATGTGCTCTTTAGCCAGCAAAAATTAACTTCATTTTGGCTGAGCTGTAGCTGCGAGCTTGACACAAGCTCCTGCAGGTTGGCTGCAGTAAACTGAAAGCAGATTTCCATTGATACTTCCTTCCTCTCACAACACATCTTAAAGGTCATATACTGGGGGGGAAATCATTGCCATCCACTATTTTGCAGTAGTTTGTTCAGAGAGGGACTATTGCCAGGAGGGATGCATTTACATTGTTGTTTTCACCATGTGTAGCTGTAAACATCAGACGTAAAATGAGAGAGATGAAGTCTCTGGTGTCTTTCTGTTTCCAACACCCACCTTCTCTATTATGGTTAACATGGTAAGCCTCAAAGATAAGACCTGCTGAGTCTCATTCCTGTACAGTACAGCAATAAATGAAAAATATACACTTGTTAAGTGAGATAAACAGAAAGAAAATGCCCCACACATATCAGAGCAAAGCAATAGGATCGACACGGGATGTGAAGAGAATCACGTCTGAACCTATGCTGTCATCTCAACATGCGTATGCTTCGATTGAAGGAGGCCCTGGCACTACCCATAACCGATAACTAACATGTCACATCTGTAAGCTCTCCACACGCCTCTGCACCTCCTCTTTATGGTGCTCTCTCTTGAGCCCTGAATAGGATGAAATCTTTTTTTGTTGTTTTCAGTAACAGAATGTGGCTTCGATTCCTCTTGTTCAGATCTCTTTCCCATTCTCAGTCATCCCTGTTTGGGCCCTCACTCCTACAGTCTCACAGATACTTCCCTCACTGCCCGGGCGAAATAATTCTTTCTCCTTCCCTGCTTTATCTCCATGTTCCTACAAGCCTGCATGAATAAAGACGTCATTATCTTCAGACTCACAATGGCTCCAGACGTCCACATTCAAGATGTTCTATACATGATATATTGATCAATCTGTAGAGACTAATAGCATTCTAATGAATGGAGCGTCGGGAAGCTAATGTATCTGCCTATGCAAAGTGCAAATGAAGCATTCAGCAGTGTAGAGGGTCAGGCCCAGTGAATAATAATTAGCATGGACGACAATAAAAGTCAAGAGGTGCTCCTCTTTTGCTGCAGCACGATGGATGACTGCAACTATTGACCAGCTGTGTGTAATCAAATACACGCTCTGTAGCATCCTAAGCCACAGGAATTTCTTGCCAAGGACACTTTTTCTCTGGAAGATGAGGCCATCACAATGCAATAAACCATTACATTTATATTCATGAGCAAACTACAGATCTATTATAACATTAAAGATGCTGCCACACAAAGCTGGGCCCAATTGTCCTAAAGCATTGTGAAGAAGTAATTTTCAGTTGTTTGGGTAAAACCAAGCCATGCGCTGATGAGATGTAACCTGTGCTGACCAAAAGCCAAACCTTCCACTTCCCATTGGCATCCTAAAGGGTACAGGAGAGAAAGAGAGAGAGAAACAGCCAAAAATCCTGATTAACCCCTCGCTGAGTCTATCCTCTCAAGCAGGGAATAGCCAATCTGGTGTTCCCTCTTAACATATGTCTTGAAAGAGGAATATTCTGGCTGTTATCTCACCTTTATTGAGCTATTTTTCATACTTTTCTACATGCGCAGGCCTTGTGAGAGAGCTGTGTGTGTGTGTGTGGGGGGGGGGGGGTTGGCAGAGGAGGCACAATGCTGGGCCAGAAGAATTTTATTATGTCCCTCATTTGTTTTGCTATATCAGTGCAATGAGACACAGTGCACAGAGCCCAGTGGAGTATCTGTTACTGACAATACAGACGATAAAACCCTGCATTAGCCCATACGTAACTCCACTGTCACTGGGAACGCAGGCTCAGCCCATGGCGGGGGTTTCATCTCTGCCCTGTTATGAATAATACTAAGTATATTACTCAGTGACACACAGAAATTCCAATTTGGGAGCTGCAGCTCGAATCCCTGGACACAATTTATTACTTTCAATATGCAAGGCTGAGGCAATGCTTTAGAGAGATAGGGTTGTGTCAAAGATGCCTCCCTGTATGAGCGGACAGACAGGGCCAGGATAGACAGACTCTAATTATGACCTGATGCCTACAGATGCACATTTGAAAAGTCGCATCCTTACATAGCTTGCTTATGTGATGCCCATCCTTTTGTTTTCTAGGTTAATTTTTGATAGATAATAGTATATTATACTGTGACAGAAACGGCATTAGGAAGACTATTTGAGATTAACAACTCGAAATGTGTAATAATTTAAAACTGATAAGTTAAAATGTTGATTATTAGTTTTCAGCCTTATAGCTGGTGGCCTGAGGGTTAGGGGGTTGACCCAGCAATCAGAAGGCCATGAGTTTGAATCCCAGAATACCAGTGGCAGCGCTGAGGTATCCTTGAGCACAAGTACCATCGCCACACACTGCTCCCCAGGCACTGTGTTCCTGGCTGCTTCACTTGGGTGAATGGGTTAAATGCAAAAATCAATGTCATGCTATTCACACTGTGTGCTGTGATGTGTTCATGTAAGAAAAATGGACACTTGACATCTCCAATGCAAAATTATAAAAGCAAACCTCAGATACCAAACATGTCTTAACTGAGAAATATTATTTACATTTGTTGAACAATACTTAAGAAATGTGGGACACACAGCATGCATTGTGCATACAAGTTCTTCCTGGAGAAAGAGAGAGAGAGAGAGAGAGAGAGAGAGAGAGAGAGAGAGAGAGAGAGAGAGAGAAATGGGAGTCATGCTAAAAGGATTAAATAGAGAATTAGCTCCTATTTCAGAGGGCTCACTTTGCTGATCTGGTGAGTATTTCAGTCAGAGGCCCTTCGCCTCAATAGCACAGTGAAGGAGACGAGTTTTGGGGGCGGGGGACTTGGCAAGGAGCCTCAGTGTCACTCCTTCGAGTTCAACACAACCAGAGCTGTCCAGGCCTGGGCCGGGGGCAGACGCAAATCTATACAAGCTACAATGCAGCCTGCGAAATGTCTCGCCTGGAGGTATCGAGTTGTGGGGAAGAAAGAAGACAGAGAGGAGAGAGAAGAACATTTTTTGTCAGGGGCCTGCATAGTTCCTTGAATAGATTTGTTAAAGCGGTATGGTTGATTTATGCTAAGCAGAAGCCATACAGGAGGGAAAGGACCAGCCTCGCCTCGGCAGAACATCAGTTTCTAAGCCTCGACCCACACTTTGATGCTTCCTTTAGAGGTGCCCAGTGAAAGCCAGCCACCTCCTCCCTCTCTCTCCCTCTGTACCCCCCTCCACCACCACCACCTCTTTTTCCCCCTCTTCTTTTTCTGCCATGCAAAGATAATCAGGTTTATGTAAAGTATGTGTGCTCTTTTGACAGTCTGCGGTAGCTCATTAATTCAATCACACCCAACGCCATTGTTCTGCAAGTGTTTGAAATGCGTACGGGGACGGGGGGCTTTCCTTAATCCTGTCAATCACTGTTAACATTTTTCTCGCTGTTGCCATGGCCAGGGCCAGAGTTCATGAAAACACCGCATATGAGCCAACAAAACAAGAATAAAGACTTATTTGAGGCACTCTTTTTAAAAGGCCATCAACCGTGCACAAAAACACGAGGAGTAAATGTAGACAAGTTTGAACACTATACTGGCACTGGGGGGGAGGCAGGGAGAGGGAGAAGGGGCTAGCATTTGAAATCCAAACAGTCCCTATAAAAACTTGACCCAGGAGGCTCTGGGAAAAACCTGATGAATCGGCCTCCGGAAGAACAATGTTCTTTTTCTGCGGCTTCTCCCCATGCACAATGGCCACAACATTCAAAACACATGCCAGCAATGGTCATGCTCTGCCGCAAGCCAGCTCCAGGCAGAGAAATAAAGATGACTACTGAAAAAAAGAGGCTAGAACTAAAATTTGCATTGAATGTAATTTTCTTCATATTTCTTATATGACCCCCAAATGAACCAACCTGCAGATCTCTGGCCTGCCAAATTAGATCACACTGGTTGATGTTTAATCTGCTGACGATTAAAAGTGGCAGTTGCTCTGACAATACATTTGCTGTTCCAGGATTTTCATGTGCCTGTAAATGGTAAAAGCTTAGAGATGTTTTTGTGTCTCACAGCATGTGCCCTAGTAACAAGACAAACATGGCTGCCATCTAGTACCCAAACTGTATACAACTGCTTAGGTCCAATCTGTGCTGATCCGCTGGGCCGAGTTTCAGTCCTGCATCATTTTGTTTCCTTAGACTCACTCCTTACACTTGCTTGATTGCCTAAAATAAAGGAGCAGGCTGTAAAGAGAAAATGCATTTCAGTGTCACTTAGAGATTATCATGTCCCTTACTTGAGCAACGCTAAAATGTGAATGGCAAATCCTGAGCTGAGGCAAAATTACCCTTCATAACCTGATTCTGCACACTGATCTTCCAGCTGTAATTGGGAGAGAAAGGACAGATTTAATTCTTGTGGGAGGAACGAAGAATGGAAAACATGCACGTCTTTTCCCCATTTGCAGGCTAATCTGGAATAAGAATGTAAAATAGGAGAAGATTAAGCCATTGAGGCCGCGCTAGCCGCCTACGCATCAGCGCATCCATTCAGCCAATTTAACCGCTGTTTGTTTATTAGCAGCCTCGCGCCTGGTATTAGCCCTTAGCTTATCACTGCACACACACACACAGGGGCCCCGTGATCCGGGCCGCCCGTTCAAAGCCCTGATACGAGACGTCTCGTTTGTTTTCACCCGCAGCCCTGACCTTGTTTAAGTGCAGACCATGGGAGACAGGACTTAGCGGACAGCGATACTCATACAAGCTATGTAAACATGCTCGCTCATCCTCTGTCTTTTCTTGCTCTGATTGCACAAAGGGCCCCTGGAGTATAGGGAGATTCATCGTGGCTAATCTCCCCTGTTTACCATATATGCACAGGCTATCGCCAGCCAGGGCCCCATTGTGAGAAATACCTGCGCTCACTATCTGACAGCCACTGTCATTTCTCTCTCCCACTTCCTCTTTGTCTCTGCGTTCCATATTACTTGAGCTTTAGCGTTAATAGAATCAGCCGCCATATATCTATGTGGCTAAAGTGTGATGCTATCGAAAACCGCTGCTATCAGCGCTACATTGAAATTCAGAAACACAAACACTAAGAAACAAACTGCAGCTCGATAGAAGGTTCTGCAGACCTGAAGGCCTTGTTTCATGATGCATGTGCTAGCACATTGTTATCTAGCAAAGCTGAAGAAAAAAGGCAAAATCAAAGCCTTTTCATGACTGGCACTAAAAAAATGAAAGTGGCAATCACCGACCGGAATTAAATGTACAATTAAGCGTGTGGTCATGGGCGAAGAAATATTTAGCAGAGTGATTGCCTTCAAATTGACCACAGCAAGGCAGCATCCTATGTTAAATAATATTGAAACTGCACAGATGAATTATCCCATTAGAGATTAAGCAGGGTTCACGTTGCACTCAACCATAGAATCTCATCACCTCTCGGTTGGGGAATTGGAAAAAAAAGAGTAAAAAAAAAAACAGATGAAGCTCTGAATGCTGTCTTATGGCCTGGGCATTGGGAGGCTAGTTAATTAAATTAGCAAGTGCATTTGTCTCCTGCGTTCTCTTATCTTGGGGTGAGGCTTGCAGGGGAGCTGCTACGCTTGTTCACTGTGTCCACCATTTGATTTCGTTTCTCCAGAGCAGCTGTAGCTTCAGGCCTGGTAATGAGAAGGCCATTAGGGGCAGTGGAGCGTGCAGGGCCCAGGGTAGGGGGTCAGGAAAAGGGAGAGGGTGGGGTGTGGGGAGAAGAATACAAAAAGTGTTGGCATTGTGAGTAGACTAAACCTCAAATCTCGAGCTGAAAACACTCATAAGTGGTCACTTTTTGTAAGCATTTGTATTAGTTTAGATAGACAACTCTCTTAGAACATGAAAATGAAAACCCTTCCTTCTCTGAGCTCCAACAAATTTACATAAAGAGACATACTTTCAGACTGCCAAAGTCATCATCCTATCTGCAGTATAAATGAAAACAGTTCCCCTGCCTGGATTTGTGTATGTTCAAAGCAAGTATGAGCTCACTACAAGCTCCAAGAGCATTAGTGAAAGAGCACAGCCCCATGGCTTGGTCAACATTGCCTTCCGGGCTCACTCCTGTCAGGTCTCGAATACAGCATAGGCAGACACAACACCTGCTCCTTCTAGGCACGCACGCATGCCCACATTCGACTGTTAAGCCCATCTCATTACAATGAGGTTTTAGACAATGCAATAAGGAACGTCACTCATCACAGCAGAAGCATGATCGATGAGCCACTATTATATATATTTAATTAATTTGTGGGACTACAAAAAAGCTCATTATTATCTTATCTTCTTATCTTCTTATCATCTTGTTGTTCCTCTTCTTCTTCCTCCTCCTATTATTATTATTATTATTATAGTTATTATTGAATAGGTTTGTTTAACATGCGTACTATTTGACTTTGCCTGAGATGCAACAGAGCATAGAGAGCTCAACAGAGAAGTGATTTTTATGATGTTAGTGGAGACAACTTGAGCTTGCCATGCCACAATGGGAGAAAATCATTTTACTTGCTTAATAAAATCTACACAAGTCTCAACAGTGTGTCTCTATTCGGATCCGGTCGAATGCGTCCCTTCCCCAGCACCCAGGTTATTATCACTGCGGCTCCTCGCGTGAATATCATTTTTGATTGCTTGCCCTGATTCACTTCCATGCAAACAAAAGGCCTGTTTCCCTTATTTTCATGTAAATGTCTCTATATAAGAGGAGACAAGTGTAATCAATCATCTTCGTGACAAGGTAGGAGGGCTGCGATTATTGGTGCTTAGTAGCTGAGGGATCATAAAACAGGGAAATTGAAAGTGATATTTAATTGACACTGCCATTTCTGGTGCATGGGGGGCTGAACAGCTCACCCACCTCCCATGGTGAGAAAGAGAGAGGAAGGGAGAGGGAATGAGGAGTCCAAACAAATTTCCTCTCAAACTGTGCTCATTCTGAAAGCTCCAAGTGAGTTGTCAATCTCACCAATGACAGCGTAGGAAACAGGGAAAGTTGGACTTCTGCTCCAACAAACTTTTAAATGTCAGTGCTGTGACTACAGCTGCTGCTCATGCTGCTATACGAAGCTCAGTGCTGTCGAAATGTTACGATTCAAAACAGGATGGAGATTTTGCCTGAGTCTGTTTATTACTAAGGTCAGTCTATGTTAAATGGAGTACTAGTCAAACGTGCTTGCATTCCTGATGTTTTTTCTTAATCTTAATCTTATCACTTACACTAGAAGTTTGTTCTGAAGACCAATAGTAACAAAATGTTGCATTTCCCTCCCTTTTCAACAATAGACATATAATGAAAAAACACATCCATATTTCTTTAATAAATGTGATAATTATAATGTTGCATTAATATTTCTTACATGTGTAAAGCCCACTCCCCACAATGTATATTAAAATACTCAGTATATGCGGAATGCAAGAGTGTTCAAAGCAAAGAGAATAACTTAAAAAAATCTAAAATAGAAGTTGTTTTTTGTTTAACACATTTTAAATGTGTCATAGAGTAAGCTTGTCCAAATTTTGACTGGAACTACAGCATATATAATATAATGCATGGAATGTAAACAAGGTGCACCCGAAGTGGAGGCAGGACTTTTCTGTGTGCTTTAGAATTAGAACTGCCACCTGACGGGTTTGACAGAACAACAGTAATGATGTTAGCTTTTCTAATGTCCAAGCCCTGCCGGGTCACTCACCCACACCAAAAAAGCACCTCAGACCAAGAGAGTCTAGCCACCCCTGTGTTTGAAACGCCACACGGACACGGCACTAAAGATTTATAGGCTTCACTGGCTGATTTGATTGGATAGCTGGTGTTGCGACGATGCTGTGGACGCCTTAACGGCGAGAGCCGTCGATGTTGAAGCGTCTGGCACGGCTGCCTCCAGACTGCCTCGGCCATTTAAAAGAGCATTAATCACTGCCCAGTTTATAAATCAAAACGGTGCAAGTGATTATGAGGTCACACCGCCGCAGAAGTACTTAACCATTTGCTGGCCCCTGGAGCCAATCCGTCCTTACTCCTCAGGCCAAACAATTCATCATCATTCCCCCTCCATGGCACAATGGAACTGACAGAGGGGATGACTGAATGTTAAGCAACGTATGGTGGAGAGACAGAGAGAGAGAGGGCCTCTTCAATTCCCTGACCGTATCCACTTAGGCCTCTTAAGGCCCACAAGGCCTTTTCCATTCAAAAAGGGCAACACCTTCAAATGATTGCTGGCCAAACTAAGACAAATACCCTTACAATGGCTCTAACAGATTGCGTGTAGCTTCTTTTATACCGCACTGGCAGATTCCTATTTGCTGTTTTCATTCATTCAGTTTTTACTTGCTTTTTAACAATAGAACCAGAAAAAATTGCATTTGTGTGATTACAAGATGTACAAGCATAACTCAGGCAGGGTTAAACAATGTATATAAATACATAGAACGTACAAAGTGCAGGAGGCTGTAGACCTTAAAGCTTGAATGAAAAACCCAGGACACTGAGGAGACAGAAAAAAGGAAAGTCGTCCTCCTCTGGACTACGGCGTGAGGGCAGTGGGATTATGATACAAGCAGAACAAGTTTACAAATAAGATTAAACAGAAGCACTGGGAAGATCTGCAAGACGGTTAAACCAGTGCCTGTTAAAATGCAGGCGACACCCTGGATATGAAAAGATGGTCAGAAAATGGTTTTGTTTGTTTTGTTTGTTTTTGAAGGCTTCCATTAAAATAATTATACCTCATTAAGGGGGGCGTGATGAAATTCTGGAGTGTGAGATACTTGGTCCATGGCCACACGTCAATAGAGCAAGGTTACTCATAAGAGTGGTGCTTTATATTGTACTATGATTTATCAGACTACTTACAATGGCATTTTATGTTAGACAAAAGGTACTAAAAGTCCTACACACAATTTAAAAAGCACCTTAAAAAGCATATGCACTTAAGTTTACTAACCTTTTCAACTCCTCTCTCTATTTACTCACTGATAACATGATTGTCCATTTAAAAAACAGGTTACGTATTAATAGTTGCAAGTGTTGGCCTACTGAGGTTTCCATTTACCAGAACATCATATTACCGCCTTTACATTTAGAATCACGGGGATGTGGATATAATCATGATCATTTATTTTTAATAATAAAATGGAGCAGTGCTTTGCAAGAAGAAAAATGATCTATTTTATGAATGTTTTTAAGCAGTAAAAAGACACATCTACATATACATGTAAATTGAGTGCAAATGTAATTAATTTGGCAGCATTGCTTGTTGTCCTGACAGGTTTTGAACATAACTAACATTTGGAAATGGAGGGATTTGGAGAAGATGTGAAATGCTATAAGCAAACTTGGCAGCTAACGATTAAATCGTGAATCATTCGGAACATTTCCAGCAAACTATTCCACACTGGCCTCTTTAACTCTGATCTCTGGGTTTTAAACTCTTGTCGGCAGCTTGTTACCATGACGAATGAAGACCTCAAGCTATTTGCTTCGTTTCACTCTGCGTCTCCTGATAAACAAAGTCAGCCAGACCAACACCGCGCTGCACTTCTGATGCATCTAACATGGAACCGGGCACAGACTTTCCCCGTCGAGACATCCAATTGCCTGGTGTGACAGAGGAGAGCAGAGCCAGGCTTAAGTGGAGGAGACACTTTCCATTACCCACTGCTTTCTCTGCAGAATCATTTGCCCAGCCTCAGTAAATTGTGGCCTAAGAAGTGTAATGATGTGTAATAATATTCTGTCAGCGTATCCATTCGGAGAAGCGAGCATTCCGGGGGATGAAGGAAGTCCTACTCCCACTGCCCCTCCACCCCCAACTGGTAGGGAAGTGTACAGTGATCAAATGAAAACGTGCACAAATCACCAAAAATGCAAACAAATCAGCTCTTTGTTAGCCAGCAGGATAAGAAAGCAATACGTCTGACAAAAAGGGGGAACAGGTGTTGCAACAAGATAGATTGGAGAATGGCTTGAAAATGTTCCTGCTAATTTTATTGGCTCACCATTAATCCTCGCAGAAATATGGGGTCACGGGTGCCGCTACAGTCATGGTAAGCAGTTAGGGTCTTATAAACCTGGAAATGGCCCTTGTCGGAAATAACCTCCCCTAATCCACACAAAGCTGGCCAGGATGCCTAGAAACCCTATCATGACACACACACAGAAAAAAAAGAAGTGGGCTTAATCTCTGCTGCCTCCCTGCCGAAAGTACAGAGGAAATGCAACTATATTCAATTTGATGTTCCTTCAGAAAAAGTGTGTAAGAAGGTCTTTATCTAGTCGTCAGTCAAACCTAAAACAGGTTTACGGGCCTCAGCATGAAACTTTACAGCAGGCGTTAGTGGTCAGCTGCCTGACTAAGAAGAAAACCTGCAGCTCATGACCTGCTAGGGTGAAAAATATCAACTTTTTACGTCAGATTCTAGGAGTCCAGTGTCTTTAGCATCTGCGTCAGACGCAGTTCACTGCACTTCACTATAACATTACACACAGACACACACACAGACACACACACACACACACACACACACAAACACACACATCACTACTGATTTACAGACTTCACTTCTAATAAATACACTCTACAGATAACTGCAACTCTACACACACACACACACATACACACATACACCTGCAGATTCACAGACTTTACTTCTAATAGCTTCACACTACAGATAACTAAAACACCACATACAAATACACACACACACACAAATACACACACACACACACAAATACACACACGCACACACACACACCAACTGATTCACTGATTTTACGTCTAATAGCTACACTCTACAGATAACTATAACACCACAAACACACACACACACACACACACAAACAAACACACACACACACACACACACACACACATGCCAACGGATTCACTGACTACTTCTAATAGCTACGCTCTACATATAACTGTAACACTACAGACATTCCTGACCATCAACTCCATCATGGTAATTGTCTCACTTTCTATTACCATTAAACTTTTAACAAATCATTAAATCAAACATATATCATTCATCACACTATGTGCTTTATTCCTCCTTTATTCCGTTTGCCTTAGGAGAGATTTCTGGCAAGTCTAAGACTTTTACAAACAAACATCTTCCAGAATTCATTGAGTTGCAGTGACACACTGTAATGTAAGATAACAGTGTGTTTTTGTAATTCACTTTTAAAAATATTCACTTTAAAATTAGAGCATTTTGTTTACTGCAGTATTAAACCATGTTTTGTTATGCTGTTTTCTCATTCTCTTCACCACCAGTCGCAGCTGAAGTGAGAGCTCCCTTGTTTTCCCCAGTTCTCCCCACACAACAAACGACGCCTTTATCTTTGACACATGTAATTTATGAAAAATAAAACGCAAGCTATTCTGCTATTAATACTTCATCATAAGCTCCAGTAGAGCAGGGAATCATCTACCTTGACTGATTATGTTATCATTTTTTAGTGTACTGCTTTGCATAAAAATGCAGCATTTTTTTCTTTTCTTTAGCGTACGACATGTCGTTCATACTGAAGCACACCGACTTATTCTGACACGGCTCTTGTTTTTGTTGGCTTACCCAAGCCTAATGAAATTGTACACCTGAATTGCTCCTGCTCACACTCAAAATTAACACTATAAATGTAGCACAGCTCAAAAGTAATACAGTGTATTGATCAGAGAGATGAGAATACCGACTAAAGTGTTACCTAAAAAATTAGCTTTTATAGAGAAGATACTCCGTCCTTCAGTGATCTTTGTACCTTTCAGAGAACATGCCTGCATTATGTCTTGCGTCGTCATTTATCATTATATTTAGAAAAGTATCTCTTCATTATAGAGGCATTTTAAAGATCATACTAGTACAGGTTGCATGAGCATCACACTCACTGTCCACTTTTATGGGAACCCCTACCTTGTTGCTCCACCTTGCTGATGCTTAATTTGTGCCGGACATACTTGAGTCTAGTGGCATAATGTCTTATAGGGCCAAGACAAACAGTAATATATGAAAAATACTTTCTAAGTGCTTAATAAAATTCAGGTTTTTTTGTTTTTCTTATTGGTTATGTCAGGTTTAGTGTATGTGTTTGAGGAGAAGAACCATCTCCTGGACACCGACCCGAGTTTGACACCCTGTTGTAATGGGTCTATAACCATGGGCAAGATGCCTTATAGAAAGGAAGACTGTGTGTGTAGTCTAGATGCAAGTAAACTAGTAAGGTGTTTTGTTAATAAATGTTTGTGAGTCATTTTTGTATAGTTGTTAATATTAGAACCCAAGAGAAATTTTGCCATGGGCACAATCACGCAATGGACCCCGGTCCATTTGCCCCCCTGTATACCTCTGAAGTAAATATGGCACCATTCTAGTTGCCCATCAATGGTCAGTTTTTTACACGTTCATCATAGCAGTGACAATGACGGATGTATAAATTCCAGCAACAATGTGAGGAAGTGAGTGAGTGAGTGAGTGGTTCTAATTACCTGGACAGTGAGTTTATGCAAGCTCATCTTATGAAGACATTTCTTCCCTGCAATTTTCTAGTTGACTCAAATTTACTGAGAGTTTGAATAATAATGTCTTTGCCAGATTCTCATCATTAGCGGTAATTCAGTTAATAATAATGATCTCACTTTGCAACATTCAACTTTTTTACATCCAACATAAAAAAAAACCCAAAAGTTATGAAGCATAACCCCAAACACAACTGACAGAAATAATTATTATGAATGTATCATTTATTTGTTAATGGGCTGAACTTTTGCTGCAAAAGTATAAATGCATGTACAAGTGAATAAACGAAGACGGTGCAGAGCTAATTCAGTGTCTGTACATGTGTTTGTGTATGTGTGAGTGTATATGTAATAGTGTGTGCGTGTGTGTGTGTGTGTCTGTGTCTGTGTCTGTGTGTGCATGAGTAACCATTATTATGTGTTATTACACCGCAACTAAATGAGAAAATGTCCTTTTTTCCCCCTGCATTGCGTTCGGCACTGTTCCTCACACTACCTGCTTGTTTGATCATAAATTGTTGAGTGTGATGACTTGTCTCCTCCACTTTTTCTCACTGGTCAGGGCAGATTAAAAAAGTCGGCCTTCTCCCCCTACCCAGTCCCAGCATACTATTAGCATATATATGAGATTTGAGACATTTTCTAATATTCTTCAGCAGAACTCATCTGTCAGCAGTGCTGATGAATTATAAAAGGCTTGTTTAGAAGGGGAGAAACTCCGTCCCTCCTCTCCTTGCCTTACACAAGTAACCTTTACTGGCATGAAGGGAGTCAGAACTATTTTAAGTCATTTTAATAAAATAGAGTTATGCATGTTATTAGATGATGCTGTGCATGCTGAGCGGGTCATGTGGGCCTTTCTTGACTGCAAGAACAGAAATTGATACTTCTAAACCCACGTACTTATGGGTGCTAATATGGATGTACTGAATTTATAAACTTTTCTCATGCATAAATGATCTTCTGAGAGAAACTACAATTATTGGTGAAATGCAAGAAACAATATATCACATAAGACGCATAACTTGCGTCTGATTAAATATCTTAGATCAACAGGACTTTAAGTTAATTTTAACATTTAAGTTTAACCTCAATCCAAAACTTAATCCTCATCTTAAACCTAACTCTACTGAGGGTTTCACTAGAGAGCTTGATAACAGTGAAAGTATTTAAAGACACTGACCATCTAGAAGATAAATCACAAGCAAGCAGATGTAACAATTCTGAATGAATTCATTTGTTCATTCTTTCAATCAATCGTTAAATGAATAAATGGACAAAGAAATGGAAAAGCAAGGAAAATAAATAAATGACTGTTGAATTAAATAATTAATTCTATATATACCCAAGAACTTAAGTATACTTCAGATGACTGAATAAATGACTTCATGCAAATATATGAATGAATGAATGAATGGATGGATGGATGGATGGATGGATGGATGGATGGATGGATGGATGGATGGATGGATGGATGGATGGAT
>JBBPDC010000007.1:17247332-17274108 GCA_037974485.1 Hemigrammopetersius urotaenia | reverse complement strand
TAGTGCAGTGTAAATGTAAAGTGTTGTGTGCTATAGTGTTATACGTAGTATGAGGAACAGATGTATTGTGCAACAGACAGGACCACAGTTACTGTGTGTTGAACAGTCTGATGGCACTGGGGTAGAAACTGTTCCTGAAACCCATCTCTCAACCCTTTTGACAAATATTCTGTTTTGTTTGATCCTAAAACACCACCTCCCCCATTAATAATGTTATTGTCGGTTTCCCTCCCTCATTAACATATATTTCATTCATTTTTAGCCCCCTTAAACTCTCTTTCCTAGAAATTGTGCCGGCAGGGACCACTGAGTATTTTGCACTCTGTTGGGGTACGTTAAAAACTTCATAGGTACAGACTGCAAGGATTCCCGCATAAGGCTTTTAGATCAAAACATTTTTAAGGTAATGAAGAAAATACATTAAATTTATTTGCAATGTTTTGACAGTTACACATAAGGAATGTTAACAAGTTTGCAGGATGGCAGAATTTTTCTGGAGGACTAGAAAGAAATCTAGAAAGGTGGATTTCATGCAAATTCCAGCTCGAGATATCAATGCACGTGTAACTCTTAAAATGACCATTAAAATAATATGTACTTTTTCTCCTCTGACATTTCCAATATGTCAAAATGTAAATAAATAGGATTTTTCTAACACCATGATGCATATATATTAAGAGCTGCTAGAATCGATGACCCTTCCCTCTTTCGCTCCAATACCCGACACATACTGTTAAATAATCATATACAAAGCAAAGCAAATGATCTGTTTAGACCTGTGCTCAGCTGCTGCCACTGTTACGCCAGTCAATAATAATAATCTCAAATAAAAAATGACATGCAAAAAGCCACTCGTGTTTTCCGGCCGGTGTGAGATTGCATTTAAATGCCATTAAAGTTCACAGGATCTGCTTGTGTAATGCACAGCGGTAGGGTCACAGCAACCTTATCGGTGCTGGGTGCTCCTTTGGTCACCAGGAATGGAAGAGTGATATTGTGGGGGGGGGCAAAAATGGAGATGTTTTTCAACACCGGCAGGTGTAACCCACATCCTTCCCAGCCGTCATGGTCAGGCCCTGGGGTCAATAAGCTTGAGATGTCAGCACCCTGTTGACCCTGCCAGTGGGGAGACACTCTTGCCACTCAAGAGGAGCTAAAAACAGACACATGGCTAAGAGTGCGAGGAAACGTCTCTGCATCTGTGTGTGAGAGAAATGGAAAGGAATGTGCTGACAGGTTTAAAGACAAAAGGCTCATTTTGTTTCCCTGAATGCTTGTTTTAATAATTAGCTTGAGTTGTGAGTTTTACAGCACCCAAATCATCAGAACTGACATGTTGTTGGGGAATACAGGATTTGTGTTACAGGTCTAGTCAATTATTAATGCAGAATATGAAGCAGCTAACAATCAAAATTGGACTGCACATCTGTGCTAACAGTCAGTGGTAATAAAAATAAAGATACATAATAAAGATTATTGGCCTGTTTTAAACTCAATGCCAGGCAAGGGACAATGAGGTCACAATCTGTTCTTAAGTGTTTGAAGAAAGCTTCTTTTGCTTATATACACAGTCGGGTATTGCTGCAATACATAATGTCTCAAAGCAGTCATTTTTGACATTTTGAATCTGCATGAAAAGATTTTTTTTTCTTGGACCTTGCATTAACTTTAAGAGTGAATGGTGTAGCAGTCATACATTAAATTTGGAGTCTGGCTAAATCCTGAGGGGTACAGACATGTTTATAGAATCCACAGCCACTTCCAGGACACTGGAAACGTATGGTGCGTGTGGCAAGACATCCAGGACATTACGAACTATAGGAAATCTCAACCTATTTGTGATGGTATGGACTCCCTTACAGATGCACTGAATCACTTCTACGCAGTGTTTGAAGCACAAAATTATATGGCAACAAGGAAGTGCCAAACTGCCCCTCAACAAACAAGTGCTCTGTCTAACCACGGCTGATGTGTGAAAAACGCTTGCTCAGAGTCACCACACATAAGGCTGGCAGACCAGACAACATTCCTGGCCATGTGCTCAGAGGATGGGCAGACCAGCTGGCAGGTGTTCTCACAGACATCAATATCTCTCTGAGCACCACCATCATCCCTGTGCCAAAGAAGTTGTCAATGTCGTGCCTTAAAGACTACCATCCAGTAACACTTGCACCCATTATGATGAGGTGCTTCGAAAGCCTCATCATGAGACACATAAAGCCACAGCTGCCCCATCACTGGAGTCACTCTACGAATGATGCCATCACCACCACTCTTCACCTGGGCCCCAGCCACCTGTCCTCATAAAGGACACTCAGTTCAGCAATCAACACTACACAGTATGTGAGTGGGAAGCTGAGAATGCTGAGACTGGTCCAAAACACCTCCCTCTGTAACTGGATCCTGGATTTCTTGACTGGGAGACCTCAGTCAGTCAAGATCAGGAGTAACATCTCCAGCACCACCATGCTGAGCACAAGAGTTCCCCTGGGGCATTGTGCTCAGTCCTCTGCTGTTAATGCTGCTGACCCATGACTGTGCAGGAATGCACAGCTTAAACCACATCATCAGTGCGAGTGACATGGTTGTGGTGGGTTTGATCAGCTTGAACAATAAGGCAGCATACAAAGAGGTGGTGCAATGGTTAACGGATTGAAGTCAATAACCTGTCACTGAATGTGAAGGCACAATGTGATCACTCTCATCCAACCATAAACAGTTCCTCAGTGGAGTTCTTCCAGAGCACCAAGCTCCTTGGTGTTCACAACACAGTTAACCTCATAGGTACCCTCAATACCAGGCCCCATCAGCAAGAAGGCCCAGCAGCGTCTCTACTTCCTGCACAGATTGAAGAGAGTTTCTTCCCTCAAGCCATAAGACTTGTCAATCAGAACCGAATCATAAACTGTAACTCTCCTACACACACACCGAACTGTTCTGCCTTAAACAACTTACACCACAGTACCCCTCTACTAATTATATACTACACATCTTCTGTCCTGCTGTTGCTGTTACTTGCACAATTTTTATTTATTACTGTCTGCCTCCACGCTGCTGCTAGAATACAGCATTGAGTCATAATATTGTATCTATTCAACTATCAACCACACAGAATGTATTGTCCTGTTGTTTGGTTGTTCATGTTTTTCTTGCACCATCTCTGTCCTGCTGTCTTTATACTCTGTGTATTTTGTCCTGTCTGCACTAGTGTATTCTTGTGGTGTTCCATTCTGTTCTTGTGTTTCACCATGATCCTGAAGGAAAGTTGTTTAATTTCAATGTGTACTGGGTATATGTCTGAAATGACAATAAAACTTCACTTGACTTGGCTTGACTTGACTGATAATTATAATAAATTATAGTAAGACAATAATAAACTGATCTTTTAAAAACAAAACCATTAGAAAAGCAATTAAACTTTAGTGATTTTGCTGCATTAACTCACTTGGTTTAATTCATCAGTTCATTAAAATGATGCAGTGGTGCAGGAAAAAAATGTAAAATATGGTGAACATGGACAGCAAGCCCAAGAACATGACTGAGAAACACAAGTCTGAAAAGTCTGAAAAAAAAAATAGAACATGGTCCTGTTTAATTAATAACACCAGGCAACAATAATTTGTTTCATTACATTTTGTATTGTTTCTTATCCAATCTCGGCATGCTGATTTCGGTAATGTTTATTTTCATGTAGCTTCAAGGGTTTTGTTAGAAACATCGTTTTTAGAAAAACCTAAACTTGGCGGCTCGGCTGACCTGGTCTTTTGTTATACTTATAACTTACATACATATTAACATATTAATATGTTGTTTGTTTGTTGAACATGTAGATAACAGGGTTGCCAACTCTCACACATTGAGTGTGAGACACACGCGTCAGTGTAACTAAAATGAAAATAATAGTATTATTATAACAACCTTATAATGAAAAATAGTGAAAGTGATCATTCGGTCATACGTGAACACACCACAGCACACAATGTGAACAGCACGAAATTCACCCTCTGCATTTAACCCATTCACCAAGTGAAGCAGGGGGCAGCCATGAACACGGCACCCAGGGAGCAGTGTGTGGGGACGGTACCTTGCTCAGGGTACCTCAGAGGTGCCTAGCAATCTTGGGAATCAAACCTGGACTTTCTGATTGCAGGGTGAATGCCCTAACCACTAGGCTACCATATACATAACTTTTAGTTTATCTCTAGAACCATTGAAGGTAGGGACCAATTGATGTGATTTTCTGAATCAGTGTGCAAAACTTGACTAAGAAACATCAAAAATTGCAATGAAACAGACCTTTCATAAAAATGTGTTACCCAGTGTAATTATGGCCTGTTCTTTTATATGTTGCCAAGATGCAATGGCAGGTTTACAGAAACCCACCTTCCTCAAAGCATATCAGAGCAGCTTTTCAAAAATGTAAGACTTCTTGATAACATAAAGAAAACCCTCTGCCCCAGAGTTTACAAGGATGGCCAAACAGTAGTACTTAATGCGTAAAAATGCAGAAGGCATGACGAATTATCAGTAAGAATATCTATATGAAAGTAAGGAAGGGTCATAACTGAAGATAGGAATAATTATTTTTACCTTAACTCTGTAATATCTAAAGACAAACATCTTACATGCTCTTAATAAAGAGATGCAGTGAATCATTCATTTGAAATTCATTTGGATTCCTTCCTATTTCTTCCTATACAGACAAGCTTTACTGGATATGATGAACTAAACAAGTTGGGAAATGCTAAAACTGTCTGGTTCCATTCACACAATGTTGCTCTCAACAATACGTATTCATCCAGCTAAGTGTTTACAGTTTGTGTCATTCGTTTTACACAAGTATAATGCTAAATGCAGCCACCAATTGGAACTGTGCTGACTGCATATGTAAATCATTATACCTGTGCATCAAGCCAAATTTACCTGCATATTGTTTCTGTCTTACAAAACATAGTGTCCACAAAAGGGCAACTTTACAAGAGAAAAAAATTCTCTTTTTTAAAGGAGATGGCAAACATAAGAGACAAGAAGATTTTATTTCAAGTAATTTGTCACGGCTCGGCCAGTGGCCATTAGGGGTCACTGTTATTGGTTCTTTTTGTTATGGTTTTTAGGACTTTTATTTTGACGCTTCATGTCTGGTTTGCTCATGTGTCACGTGTTTTGGTTTTTCACCTGTTTTGTGTTTGTGTTTTGATTTTGTCATGTATTTAAGTTCTGTCTGGGTGACCCACAGACATCTGTCCATCGCCTCACAAACCCTTAGTTCATGTTTTCCTGTTCACGTTATCCTGTTCCTGTCTGTAAGCGGCCCGTGAGCCAGGTTTGTTTTCTGTTTTTATGTTTAATAAAGAGCCTGAAGTTATGGATGTCTGTCTGGTCCCTGGTTTCCCCGAGGTAAATCACGGATGCGGGTTCCCCGTGACAGATGGACAGATCACACAAAAAGATGCACGGGGGGCTACAACATTCGGAAGTGGGACGACACCATGAACGCCTGGGCGCTAGGGGTGGGAAGCGAAGCCCTGCCTGACGGGGTTAGCTGGAGTGAGGTCAGTGGGACCAAACGTCAGTGGTCGATCCGCGAGCAGTTGAACGGTGGAGAGTCGGAGGACAGCGAGGGGGAAAAGGGCTCTCTGTGGTACGGGTGGATCGACGGATCCCCTATCATAGATCCTGAGCGGTTCGTGGACCCTTAAGTCTCCGACTCAGCCGTGGACGAGCTCCCGGGTAGGTAGGTATACCGGCGAGCCGAGAGACCCGCGGCTCGGCGTAGGCGAAGACGTGGAGGTCCACGTCAGATCCGTCGTCCAACCAGTCCCCAACTGCCAGGAGAGCCTGAGGCTTCCTCCGGCTCGCCACCACTCCGGCTCGACCCCGACAAGCCTCCAGAGGCTCAACCGCGGACGGTCCTGCGAGCCTCACTCCCTGCCCAAGAAGGCAGGGCCGAAGCGATTGCCGCCAAGCCACCAGAGGGCGAGGTCGCCAAGCCACCAGTGAGGGTGACTTTTCCCGATCCGCCAGTAAGGGAGGCTTCTCCCGAGCCGCCAGAGAGGGTGGCTTTTCCCGAGCCGCCAGAGAGGGTGGCTTCTCCCGAGCCGCCAGAGAGGGTGGCTTCTCCCGAGCCGCCAGAGAGGGTGGCTTCTCCTGAACCGCCAGAGAGGGTGGCTTCTCCCGAGCCGCCAGTGAGGGTGGCTTCTCCCGAGCCACCAGTGAGGGTGACTTCTCCCGAGCCGCCAGAGAGGGTGGCTTCTCCTGAGCCGCCAGAGAGGGCGGTTTTTCCAGTGCCAACGCCCCGTCTCTATCACCTTCCTCACAACCCAGTACAAGACCAGCTGCCTTTCCCGGAGCAGCAACCCACTCCAGCACCCAGACGTAACCCCCCAGTTCCCAGGCTAGGGCCAATTAGCACCTGTAGCATTATGGCTAGCATAGCGAGGGACACTGTAGATGAGGGAGGACAACAGGACCTCCTAGGCCCCTTAGGAGTATGTCAGGGTGAGTTGAGGGAACCGGTAATTCCCCTACCCCGTCCCAGTGTGTCTCCCGCTAGCGCGGTAGCCCCCATAGGCCACGTGGATCCGGGTCTAGCCTGGTTAGTCGGGTTCCTGGGGGGGTTAATCATAGTCATTAGCCTAGCGGAGCGGCTAGGTGGGCCTGGCGATGGGAGACGATCGCCTCCGGGGAGGGGAAAAACCCCATGTATTTTTTTGGGGGGCGTACTGGGCTTGGGGTGGGTGGGTGGGGGATTACGGGGGTTGTAATAGCAGCTAGAGGGACTAGGGAGGGACCCGCTAGCAGCAGCAGCCTGGAGCCTACAGACTCGACTGAGCCAGGGGAGAGTCTGAAAGAGGCCCGCGGAGGGCCCTACAAGTCTGATTGCGACGCAGGGCGCGGTGAGCGCCAGGTCAAGGTAAACAAAGCCTGGACTTGGGGACAAAGAGCACCCTGCCGGCTGAAGGCCTCCTGGTGGTGGGACTACCGCCGTGGACACTGAAGGGTTCCTAGGAGAGGGACCCGGACTGCTGGACGGGGACAGCGTCCGTTTCGCACTTGCGCCATTCAGGCTGGAGGGGAACCAGCCCGGCCCAGGACAGTGGGTAGTAACGATGCGCCCCCCGCCTCCCCCCACCTCGCCCGCCCTTTTGTTTTTTTTTGTTTTGGGGTGGGTTTATCTTTTGGGCCTGCTTTTGGGCCTTGCCGCCCCAGTGTTGCGGCGTTGAGTGGGAGGTACTGTCACGGCTCGGCCAGTGGCCGTTAGGGGTCACTGTTTTTGGTTCTGTTTTGTTATGGTTTTTGGGACTTTTATGGGACAAATCATGTCTGGTTTGCTCATGTGTCACGTGTTTTGGTTTTTCACCTGTTTTGTGTTTGTGTCTTGATTTTGTCATGTATTTAAGTTCTGTCTGGCAGTCCCACAGACATCTGTCCATCGCCTCACAAACCCTTAGTTAATGTTTTCCTGTTTACGTTATCCTGTTCCTTGTTCCTGTCTGAGCCAGGTTTGTTTTCTGTTTTTATGTTTAATAAAGAGCCTGAAGTTATGGATGTCTGCCTGTCAGATCCCTGGTTTCCCCGAGGTAAATCACGGACTAATTACTAACATTTCTATTAGTAACAACATTCTGAAATTTTCAAATTGTGCAAACTGTGCAAAAATGGCAGATTTATCAGTAATCAGAAATTAAGTCTGTGCAACATAGTGCAGTGTTTTTATTAGGTGCTAAACCATTATCATTTTGTGCAATACCTTATTATGTGCAGTTGTCGTACCATGTGAAGCTTTCTAAATGGGTGCTAAATCATTTTGTATACCATTTTATATACATATACTTCTGCTGTGGACTCTCACCCCACCCATGCCTCCTGCCTCACACCCATGGACCCCAGGATAGGCTTGGGGTACCTGCAACCCTGGTAAGGGTTAGGCGGTTACAGAAAAGGAATGACTGAAAGAAAATATATATGTCAGTGCCATTTTGCAGCAGTCCTGCCCTTTTCTGGACGAAACTATAGAAACTCGAGAAGAAAATGACAGACACTGAACATGTCTTGGATGAGTGATTACTCTGTACTGCGGGGGAAATGCATATTTTTTTTGCACAACTGCTTTAAAGCACCTTAACCACCCTTCTAGATGGTGTCTTTGTTAATTTGTGCCGTGTTGATCAAAGTAAATGAGCATTCACAATGTAGAAACCTGTCATAAGTGGGCTTCCATCTTTGAGATTATTTTGTGAACGCATCAGGCTGTGGCGTGCTTCTTCACAAGTTCACACAAAGCTCCCTAATCTGTGAGCCTGCTCACACACTCACACACACTGAACACTTCCGAACAAGCAATCAGTACCCAGGCAAAAGGTCACATTTGCAATGCAGGTGACTTTGTGCAGGGGGAAACGGAGGTAATTGGTGGCTGCGGTCTCTAATACCTTTGGCGAAATAATGTGATGGATGTGGAGTGTTTTGGCAGCAATTAAACGTTTCCAAGGTCTCGTCCAGTTTGAGAGTCAGCAGTGGTGGATCTGACAGCATGCGCCCTTATTATCTGATCTGCTCTCATCTGAGGAAGAAAACCTGTGCAGAAGCAAAGCACTTTTAATCAGGGTGAGGTTTGTTTGGCCTTTCTTTCTTCTTTTTTCAACACGATGGATGCATGATTAGAGTGAGCACTCTGAGACGAGACGCTAATTAAAGTGGGTCAACGTTGAGCCAGAGGCACGAAGGGGAAACGCTTAGAAACCTCTGCATTATTTACACATCCCAGCCCAACCAGCCCAGTCGCCCATCCAACCATGCATTCGCACCTTATTCAGAAGTGTGATGCAAATAATACTGCCAGGTTAGGCCAATTACAAAATAAAGGGCTAAACCATAGAAGTTATCACAGTTGTTTTGCTAGACTATTTAAAAGTAATGATGTAATTACATAGTTACAAAGTCTTTTAATGAAGAAAAATAAAGTGACACTTGAGGACAAATTGGTTAGATTTTTCTGCTTATGAACGAGAGTAAGATTCAGGACATTTTTGCTGGATCATTACCGCTCTGTGCCCCAAAACAATGCTGATACCGACAAACATATTTTGTATGTATAAGTATAAAAATAGCATTCAGCCCAACCAAGGACCATTATACTCCTCGATCCAAATGTTGCGAGTTTCAAAAAGATTTCTGCCAACATGCAGATTCATTGGCTCATTAAAACAAGCAGAGAAATCTTGGTGACAGATTTCAAGCTTTCCACTGATTCCACATTTGTGTCTGTGAGTAGAAGATCGGATTTATAATGATTGCTGCTACAGTTGTGTGATTGGTGATGATATTGGTGATGATCAGTGCTTACAGAAGGAAAAGAACAAAGTACAGACTTATTATCTCAAATGCTAACAAAGTTCTCTTCTGTCTTATCAGTCTTATCAATATCATGACCATGGTATTAAATCAGGATGGACGCAAATTATTCCTGTAAAGTAGGTTTCGTGAATGTTCCATGGTGCACAGTGTCCGTAATCTGTCCTCTTCAGCAATGGCAACCTCTCCCAAGCATGTTAATACACTGTGTACAAACAAGATTAGATGGTTTAACTTTAGGTGGATTTGTAAACAAACTAACAAATAAACCAACAAAGTCAAAGCTGTTTGTTGTTTGCACAGTTTTAAAAGGTCTCTTTTTGACAGGAATAGCACGAGGTGTCCATAAACATGACAATACTGCATTGTGTCTTTGCAAGCTGAGTAGCTCTCATGTATGGTACCTGCATCACGCATTCACTCTACACTTTGATTGAATAACCTTCCTTTTACTTTCACTCACTGGCAACTTTATGAGGTTCATTACTGATCAGTTGCAGAGCGCAAAATCTCTGTTGCCCAGATGTTATATGGGAGGGTGAGGGGGTTGTATATTACTGATCTGGGAGTAGGTCTTGTTTTTGTCAGAGTGGTTTTTTTTTTTCTATTTTCATGACCAGAAATATTGTAGCATTTCATCTTCTCATCAAAACACTGACATCCACTTTGACATGAGAGGGAGCTATTTTCAGGGCTCTACATAACTCACGTAGTGAATGTACAGAGCCAGCTGGTTCTGTGGACCATTCACAGCACAGTAGTGACACTGACAGTGATAGTGACATGGCTGTGTAATGGATGATGGTACAGGTGTATCAGGCACAGTGGTATTGCTTACACACTTCAGCAACACTGCTAGATTAAAAGTGGTCCACCACCAAGCAATATCTAATCAAGAGTACCTCTGTGGACAGAAAAGAACCAATGATGAAGGGTGAAAACATGGTTGTCACGAACTGTGCATCAGAGTTTTCTACAGTGCATGTTTTTTTTTACGTTTAATGCATCTTTTATGTACAAGAATTGAAATTTTGTTAAGGCAAGTGTGAGCAAAATGTAGGAACATTTCATGCACAAATGTGTGCAACATATTTACTGACTGACTAAAGAATCTTTATTGGCATTTGATTTATTAAGAAATCTTTGGTATTGCACCAAGCTTCACTGTCTTTTCCAGTTTTCCATTGCTACCACTGTTCCCCATTGGTCCTTACATTAATAATAGAAGAGGTCTGTATTTTATGCAGCTTTTTTCATGCTCAGTTTCACTGAGCTGTGACTAGTGTATGTGTGGGGAAGCTTGCCCTGCGTCCTGGAGCGGCCCTGACGCCAGTAAGCCAACAATCCTCCTCTCTAATACAATTCGCTTTCATTGAATGCTATTGATCTTTTCTCCCCCCCGTTCAATTACATCCAGTGAAGTCGAGCGCACAAATGTTTGTAGTCATTAGAGTGGCTCTTTGTTGTGTCACCGCTAGCAATTATGTCAGGCCGATGGGACCCTTTCCTGAAAACGTCCATGTGGAACCAGCAGAATTACTATGGGCACCAGCAGCCCGTCTCCATCCCTGTGTGGACAACTCTGAGATTTTGCAGAATGCTACTAATAAAATAACAAAATTAATTATCATTCCAGAATATGTGTCCCTTTCCTCTGTCCAGTTAACATTTTTCCAATAATTATCAAGGATCTAACTTGATCTGTTCATTTTTCAAGAAAGTTATCTTCCAAGAAATATGTTATTGTGATAGGTCTAAAAAAAGCAGTTTTAATGACAGACCAATAAGTCATAGATGGATTACAGCATTTCTCTGTGAATGTTATTGCACGTTCCAGACTTTAAGTTGGAGTCTTTGTGAACAGAACCAAATCCAAGTTGCAATATATGCACTCACATGTATGCTACTTTGTACAGACCCTGTATGAATGTAATGTAAAGGTAATGGGAAACACTGCAGAGTAAAAAAAGAGTAAACGAGTGCTTGGAAGTGACCATCCGGATTGATGTCTGCTCTGTCAATGTTGCCTGTTTGTGAACTCCGGCAAAGGGACACAGCATCGGTTGTGTCCACAGCTTTATTTGCTCAACCTCAGGACAGAAATGACATTCATATTGACCGAAAAGATTTGTTGCATTTGCTTCCAAATGAATTTGCTTTTCCATTCAGGCTCATGGCAGCAGTTTAGAAAAGCACTCGATGGCATTGGCTGGGCTTCAATGTGATTTGTTTTCCTTGTGATATTTCACTATTGCTGCATAGAAGGGCATATGCATATGCACCATATGCAAGTACAGAAAATGAACAGTACGTGGAACTTCTTTTTAACTTTAGACTGCAGAATCTCTGTTAAGAGTTGAGATCAGTCAACAATTTAGCACCTTCCCAGTTACATAACCAATGTAAGTTTCCTTATTATACTCAAGAACACATACTCTGCCTCTGTATCCACAAACACACTGTCATCAAACATCATCGTATACTGGACTAAAGGTTTCATGGACTCTAATATGCAAAGACTAATCTGTTGTAACCAAACCTAGAGTTGCAGTAGAGTTGTAAAGTTGTCATTATGGGTACAATTTTTGTAAACCCCAGGGAGCCAAAACATAACCACTCACAGAGTAAGCAAACAATATTACTTTTCTTGTTAATACTATGCATGTGAAGGTATAGGACAGCACCCTGTCATTATGGCTTGATAATTGGGTCTGAGCATCTCCAAAACAGCAGATCTTCCCAGTGTTCCCAGTATGCAGTCGTCCAAAAATGGTCTCAGGAAAGACAACTGTTGAATCGGCAACAGGGTCATGGACACTCAAGGTTAAGTAGCCACGGTTAGCCCGTATTGTCTGATTCTGCAGGAGCTACTGTTGCACAAATTGTACAAAAGTCAGTGCTGGCTGAGAGAGAAAGATGTGAGAACACACATTGCTGCACAGGTTCTTGTGTGAAGGACTGTGTACCTACGGATCAGTCAGAGTGCCCATGCAAACCGCTGTCTTCTGAAAGTACCTCTAGTGAGCATGAGCATCAGAACTGGACCATGGAGCAAAGGAAGAAGGTGGTCTGTTCTGATGAATGACATTTTCTTTTACATTGCACAATGGCATGGGCAAAAACGATGTAGGCAGTGTGATGATCTGGGCAATCTTCTGCTGAGAAGACTTTGGTCCTGGTATTTGTGTGGATGTTCCTTTGATACACCATTTACCTAAATATTGTTCCAGACCACAAACAGACCACGTTTCAGCAGGATAATGAATTCTGCCATACTGCAAAAGTTGCAAATGGCTTGGCCCCTAGATCCCACAGATTTCAGTCTGAATGAGCGAATGTGCTGGACATGCTAGTTCGACCCAGGAATGCCCAACTCACAGGACTTAAAGGATCTGCTTCTAATGTCTTGATGTCAGATACCAAAACACACTTTCAGAGGTCTTGTGTAGTCCATACCTCGACAGATTAGAATTGTTTTGTTGGCAAAACATTGCTTGTAAATCAAATAAATTGCTTTCAAATGTAGCAAACAAGAAAAAAATAGTAATTTATGGTCAAATTATCTCTTGGTCAAACTCATACTTAGAGGGGTTATTGTTCTGCTTGTGTCTAACTGACCTTATGCTGGGATGCAAGTTAAAATGTAGAAGGGAGAGGTTTTTACTGTGAAATTAATCATTTATGTAACTATAATCGAAAGATACTGTTCCCATATAAAAAAGGGCCTGCTGAGTCATAAACTTAACAAGATCATAAACAAAGACATATTATAGAAAACTCAGAATAACATACTTTTATTGTGCACATTTTGTTGCAATAATGAGTTTCATGGTTTCATTTTTGGTAATTTTACACATTTTGCAAGACCTTAGTCTTGCCATAAAGAAATGATAGAGGTCAAAAAAAGTCACAACTGACATCCTTAAGCCAGGTTTAATAATACAGTTCCATGTTTATCACTGTTTTCACTGAATACATGACATTTTTGAAAGCTATAGCGAAGGAGGAATGATGCAAATCTGATTGGGTACATAACCTGCAAACTTTACACCAGTGAAGGACAATCATGTTCACAAAATTTGTTAGCCAGCAAACTAATTTAACCCCTTAATATTCCCAGTACCTATATTTCCAAACTTGTGGCTACATAAAATAACTCCAACCTACAGTTAATAAATCTTCTGTACATCCCCCAGCGCAGTTGTTAACTCCCAAACATTGCCTCAGAATTCCCTTTTACAGCTGGTAACTCCCTAGCGTGGCCAGTAACAACTCACTACAGTTTCAAAACTCTCTTTTCAAATACAGGCAGTAATTCCTCAGTACAGCTAATACCTCAACAACATAATACCAGAAAGTTGTTAATGTCCATTCTAAGTTGGGATTTGTAGTTGTTGTTGTTGGGGTTTTTTTTTTCAATAATGACGAGTTCCGTGTGGGTGTGTGTATATGTGTGTGACAAAGTGAGAGAGAGTGAGTTGAGTACTTCACTCTCCCATCTATCAAGCCATGTTCTTTTAGTAATTACACGCCAAGATGAGTTAAAACCCTCGGCGAGTGGTACATGGAGTCTTAATGACGCGCCACTTCACCTCCAGGAGTTTCACGTGGCGGAGGGAGCCGCCACCCGTCCTGTAGCAACTAATTACAGTCTTTCACAATCCCCCACATCAACCTCACCCCACCACACCCCACTTCACCCCACCTCAGCCCACCCCATCCTACTCCACACCTCCAGACCAAACAAGTTTTCAGTGTTTAGTGGTAGAAAGGGAGTGGGTGCATGTAGGAGAGAGAAGGTGAGATGGCAGGTTGCCACGGCAGCCGTGTGAAGGTGCAGACATGCAGAAAAGTGCGGCGAGACGGCGTTGCGTTGACACAGCCGTTCATCTCCACTGATAATTAAGTGGGGTGCTGGAGAGGCGCTTCACTGTGCTCGACGGCCAAGGATTGCGGGCATTTGTGTTTGTCAGGAAGTGGAAATGAGACTTCAAGGGTAGATGCCTTACAAGAAGGCTGAGTCTGTGAGGATGGGCCTGATGCCAGTGTTTGGGGCTCAGAGTCATGAACTGTAAGCACAGCTTCTGGCACTGAGCTTCTTTAGACATTCAGACCACCAGATCAATGACTTTAGTCAGCTTTATTCTTTTCAACTCTAGGTTATCATACAGAGTCTTTAGTATTGCTATACATTGCGTTAAATCATTTGGCATTTGCTAAACTCCATAAAGTGAAGAACTGAAGTGTGGAACCACATATGGGCATAATCTAAGAGATCAGATTAAAGAAGAATTGTATTAATGGTAGTATTTCCTTCACATGCAAAGAGAATAAGGAGTCTTGGGGTTTAAAGAACATGACAATATTTTGTTTAGATGCTTTTGTAGAATGTTACAGTATCAAAATGTTTTGCTGTTCCTGTTCAGCATGATTGTAAAAGTGTTTGAACGGATGTCAGTCATTTGATACATGCTGCAGGAGGATAATAACTACTTGTTCCTGACCTAACTAATACAATCTTCACAACTTACCTCAAAAAAATATCTTCTGTGTCTTCTTTATGTAGCCTGATAAGCCCCTGGTAGAATCTTAGTCTGTTTGCAGCTCTTAAGTTCAGGTTCTCTAGAGGGACCTGTTTTCTTTGTGGACTAGAAAGCACCCATGTACATCACTCTCAACAATAGCGTTTGCCAGATGTTGTAAATGTTATTGTAAACTTTTGCACTTTGAGAAATCAAAGTGAATAAAAGTCCAGTTCCTTGTAACTGGCTCATTTATTTAGCTATGAACTGACCTCTTGTCTTTAAGCCAGGATTTAAAGAAGCAGAACCGAGGTGAAGAAGAGATAAGATGCAAACTTGGCACTTGCAAAAAACAGTGTTTACCAAAGTCATATTACTTCACAAGGATAAATAGCATGACAGTCTGAAGGTTCTTCTGTATGTCAGGGATGCAGTTCATGTCATTATTCTTGTAGAGGGCTTACTTTAGTTAATTAAGTTAATAAAACTGATGTCACAATTTTCATTAGCTTTGTAAGTTTGCCTTTTAGCGCATTGACAAAACTAATGTAAACTGAATGGCATGGCTAATGTGGATACTGATCTAATCAGAAGGTGAAGATTTAGAGAAAAGCTTATTCTGCCCTTCCTCTCCTCCACCTCCACAGCTCTTCTTAGAATAAACCAAAGACATCAGCTGTCAAAAAATGTGCCAGGAATACCAGAAAAAATCACAGAAGACTCCTTGAATATGCAGATCTTCAATTTTCAAGTCCACTAGCTTGACATCTGACAACAGCAATGAAACATAGTTGATACTGCTGCCCACTGTAATGTCTACAGTTCCATCTAGCAAAAAAGAACACAAAGCAAAAAAAAAAAAATTCTTTGATGCTTTTAAAATAAGTTAAATAACATTATACTTCGATTAGTCTCTAAAATTATACATGGAAAGTATAAAACCATCTCATGAGTGGAGCATGTCTACACCACTTATCATTCACAGCATCTACCAATCCACACCGTGGCTCTTCAATACAGACTCAACTACTGAATTATCAAGGTTCAAGGTTACTTATTATCAGCGACAATAGACAATAGACAACACAATGAACAGACATTCTCAAATTATGATATATATATATATATATATATATGTAAATATAACACGTGATTAAACAACAACACTGAATTCACTCTTTGCCGTGTACTGCTGACAGGGAAAGAGCGTGGAAGGCTGGAAAGGCATCCCCAGAGCTTGTGGCTCCTTCGTAAGTAAATCAACAGTGACCTCTTTCTTCAAACATGGGAATAACACGGGGACTGTACTGAATTGTTCTGTGCCTTCCAAAGGCAAAGAGATGGATTCAGTCACAAAAACCAGGCTAATCCCTCTATCTCTGGAAAAAAACAGGAGGATCATGACAGCTCTTTCATGGAATGAAATGTTTTTTTAAGCTGTATTATATTTCTTGCACCATAGCTGTTTCTAATGGTGTAAAGCAGGGATCAGCTCTGAATCCAGGTGATTTCCTCACTCAAATACAACTACAAAGCCTTATAGGTGTGTTAAAAAATAGATATGTTTGAGCAGCGAAACTGTCCTGGACCCCTAAATTGGTGACACTTTCTTCAAAAAATAACACAAAAAAAACCCAGAAGTGTCTAAATCCAGAAATGAGGCAGTGATTTTTAGGGAAAAGAAGTGCAGCAAGTCAGGACATGGAGTGGGAGCAGCAGTCATGCCACTTACTCAGAGAAGCATTTCACACTTCTCAGGCCACGGAAAGCGAGACGTGTGGCACATGTCAGCAGCACCGGCCCCACAGACCGCCCCTTTGAACCACAGAGTGTGACCTGCCCAGCCGAGTGGGTGAAAGAGTGAAAGGCTCGGCCGTATTTTTTCCGGAGGGATGGAGAGAGATACAAGCTCACAGGCTTGTAGGACGTGGCCAGCCTGGCGTATCCGGCTGCACACGGCCTGCCAAGGAAAACTCAGGTGAGCAGATTAGAAAAGGTAGCGGAGGGGCCTTTTAATAGGGGCCAGAGCCAGAATGGAGCTAGGCCTTGTCAGGACTGATCACATCCTCTGTGCAAGAAAAAGTTTCGAAGCTCAAGCCGGTATATTCTCCTCTGCCCTCCCCCCCACACCACCCTCCCACCCATATCCAGGAAAGAAAGAGGAGGGGGGAGGGGAGCTCACACCCTTTGCTCCTGACAGCATGTCATGGACTCAAGTTACACAGAGCTCCGATACACTCCGGCATGTTTATATTTGTTGCAGAGTTGTTGTGGGTTTTTTCCCTCCTCCTGCCTACGAATGAAAACATCTCGCTGTCACAGACATCAGAAAGCTGTGTTGCGAAGCCGGTCAGGGGTCTTGGACATGCCTCAAAACAACAGAGAGAAAGAAAAACCCGGCGGTTTGGTGACAGAACCCATGCAACTCCAAATTCATTTTCAGCTCCGAAATCGACATTTGAGAAAACGCAGAGGTCCAAGAAAGGCAATGGTCAGGAAAAAATGGATGGAGATAAACCATCACTGTGGACCCTCAACAAGTCACATTCCATTAGCTGTCACCATCCATAAAGCTCTCTCTCTCACACACACATACACAGTCAAAGCCTTGCTCCATTGTTGGAAGCACACCAAAGCAAAGCCTGTTTGATGTTTGAAAATACCGTACATATTGGAAATGCTTTGTCCTCTCACAAAACTCCATTCATCTCAATATTACCTTATAGTGGCAGCTATAAACCTGTCCCAAAAAACGCCCCCTCATTCAGATTTCTGGATGGCAATGAATTGGAAGCTATATCTATGTTAGTTTACAGGCATTAATCATCACTGCTCGAATAGCCAAACCGATATCGACAGCAAACAGCATGTGTGACAAACTCGCTGGCACATTTTTTTTCAAAGACTGCCTGGACATAACTGCAATTGTGCATCCAGATAAAAGCGGCCCGACTAGCGCAAGCCCTCCCCTCAGTCCCGGAGATTAGTGATATGCGATGCCACCTGACACTGGTGTGTGCCAGCTCCCAGATATGATCCTCAGTATGTTTGTGTGTGTGCTGGGGGGGGGGGGGGGGGCCTTTTCAACTTCCTCTAAAACCAGATTGATCTGAGCGGGTGCTCTCTGAAGATGGCATAAATCTATTGATGGCTTTACAAATCTATTGGTGGATTAACAGCGCCGAAGAGCATTCCGTTTCTCGGATTGAAAAGAATGGCCGGCAGCTCATGAAAGGCCTTAATCGCTGCAACATGGAGTGTGCCTCTCCGTCAGCTCAACTCTATGATCCTCCAGTCCAACTGATTAGAGAAGATCAAATTAATTTCATCCCCCCTCTACCTAGCATTCTCTTTGTTATGGGCTGGAACAGAAGCTCAGCTTTGTGCTCATACAATACAGCAATTTTCAAAATTCCATCAGATCACACATACACACACACACACACACACACACACAGGGCCCATACCATCACCACAAACAGTTAAGCTGTTTATGTTCCTCATTCAGCAGTGACACAGGCCAGCCAATGTAAACACAGCAGTGGGTTTTTAATTGTGCTGTAGCGGGCCTTGCTCCTCTGTCCAATTAACACTCGCTCCCTGCCAGCTTACGGGCCAGGCCCTCGCCGCTGCCACGCTTGTCACTGCATCAGCTTAAACTTTACTCAGCGAGTGTGCCGATGTGTGATAACATGCCTGCTGTCTGTTTGTCGTGGCGGGACTTCATGAGCTTCCGCAGTTTGAGAGAGGGAAAGAGAGAAAGAAAGAGTCAGG
Source organism: Hemigrammopetersius urotaenia (assembly GCA_037974485.1). Taxonomy (NCBI): domain Eukaryota; kingdom Metazoa; phylum Chordata; class Actinopteri; order Characiformes; family Alestidae; genus Hemigrammopetersius; species Hemigrammopetersius urotaenia. The sequence continues at coordinate 17,255,458 of JBBPDC010000007.1, read as the reverse complement.
CTGCTCTACTTTGTGTGCAGGGACTAGTAGAGGTGGGCAGAACATGTCCACTTGATGTTGGCTGTATAAATTAGTACAAAGTGGTACACAGCATATATAAATAGATTATGACAATGTTTAAGTAAATGCTCGCTCTTACAAGTACACTTACCTGCCAATCTTACCATTTACTCCTGCTTACTGACCTCACATTATACGTAATAAAGTGAATGGTGTACATATGCCATCCCATTATTAGAATCTCTTACTTTGTGTTTCAGCTCACAGGCCATTTTATCATGTCCACTATACAGTTACAGACTGTAGTGCATCTGAGTGAAAGCAACAATTCTGTCATACATGAACACACCACAGCACAGTGTGAACAGCACAAAATTCTTCCTTTGCATTTAACCCATACACCAAGTGAAGCAGCTGGCAGCCAGGAACACAGTGCCCAGGGAGCAGTGTGTGGGGATGGTACCTTGCTCAGGGGTGCCTAGCAGTCTTAGGAATCGAATACACGACTTCCTGATCGCAGGGTGAACTCCATAACCACTAGGCTACCATCTGTTGTCATACTTAATTTGTCAGCCGCCCTCTGCCCCATTCATCACTGGTCAGTTTCTGAGCACAGAACTTCTGTCGACTAAATATTATTTGGATGATTGGTGGTGACCCTGGGAAGGTAGTGTGTGTGGTGCTGGGATTATTGCATGTGTCAGTGTCACAGCCTAATATACCCAGCCAAGACAAGCTCTGTTGTCAGAGCCTAACCAAGACTAGAGGATGTCTAACACAAATTGTGCATCAACAGATGGTCTAGAGTCTCTAACCATACATCAGCAAGCACGAGGTACAAGGTCCATGTTTCCAATAAAGTGGCCTGTGAGTTTATGAATTACACACAGCCTAAAGGCATAATCCCTCTCCCAGGTTTGACAGAATAGCTCTAATGCTACGGTAGAACAACATGCCATCGTTTCCAATCAGCTGTTGGCTGCAATCCTCTGTTATGCCAGTGTGTTTATGGTGTGGCAGAACACAGGTTGATGCTCCTCCAGCCTGTAAATGAGGCCCTGGCATCTGACTCAATATGGCACCCACCAAAGTGACAATCCATAAACCTTCATTAATATGCAAATCAGATCATTTTTTTCCCTGCCACTGATAAGGAAAAAAGTTCCTAAGAGCCTTGATGCATATTTCATGTGCCATGTGCTTTTGTAGAATGATCAGCTGGAATTTAATTGGTTTGGACATTTACTAGTTTAAAAATTTAAACAAGCTCAAAAGGGAGAGATGGGAAATGTAAGCCACTCCAAGCCCCACCCGCTTTTCTCTCAATGAGGCCTGTAATAGACCAGATATTACCCTTTCTCAAAGCAAAGGCTGCCATGGTAGACAAGCGAAGGGCGCTGACCTTTGGCATTCGTGCTATGAGTGTAATGTCTGCTGGAGAAAGAGAGAGAGAGTGAGAAAAGGAGGAGGCAGGAGGGAGCAGGCTCCTCATGAATATTGTAATGGTCCGTACGTTTCTGCGGCACATGGCTGGCTTTCAGGGAACCAGTGACATGACACAAGCATACGGCCCATCCTGTCCCATCCCATCCCATCCCGGCCCGTTCCCTGATCCGCCGAAGGAGCCGAAGATGATGAAGCTGAAGGGTGGGGGGAGGTCGAGGCAGCCACTCATTAACCCTGCTGAGTGCTAAGGAAGTGACAGGGCATGGTCTCGGAGCCTCTGCTGAAGGAGACGAAGCTTTAATTGCCCCTCGTGATATTCAAAGGAGGCAGGCTCTGACGTGGCTGACCAGGGAACAGCTGTTACTTGTGACATAATGAGGCTAGATTTGAATGAGAAGAACTGAGAAGCTGGGCAGGTAATGGTTAATAGCAACTTGCTCCTGCAGAAGAGAAGAAAAGAGAAGATTAAAATAGAGAAGCGACAAAATAAGAGGAGGTACAGGGATAAAAGAAGATACCAGAAAAAGAAGAGAAAAAAGAAAAGAGAAGAGAAGACTGTAGACAATATATGAGGAGATACAGGGAGAAAAGAAGAGAAAAGAAAAGATGAGAAGAGAAAGAGAAGAGAAGAATAAAATAGAGAAGAGACCAAATAAGAGGAGATGCAGAGAGAAGAGAGCAGAAGAGAAGAGAACAGAGGAGAAGAGAAACTGAGAGGTGAGTTTAGACAGCCAGTTGGAAAACGAAAGGCTCATCAGAGGAAGCTGCAGATCAAACAGTTCTCACTGTATATTAAAGCACCTCAGGAGCGAACAGCTTTGATTTTCAGTGCAGCGAAATCACTTCCCATAATGTTCCTTACACCAAGATCAAACTACCGCAGTCCCGCCAGCTCTGATCTGCTCTCGCTGGCACCTGTGCTCAACCCTCTGTTATCAGGCAAACAAACCCCAAGAAAAAACATCACATTAATAGAGTATAGATTTCCACAATGACGGGACTTGTTCTACATTATGCTTGTTCTCATGTTTAACATGGACAAACACTGAAGAATTAGATTTGTGACGAAAAAATATGATATAAACAAAAAATAAATAAATAAAATTAATGCAGTTTTCTATTGACCCCAAATCCAACCAGTCAATAAAAGCTGCGTGTCAGAATTTGGTTTATCAAGCTGTTACTCTTGATCCAGTGCAAAACTGAAGAATTACATTTAAGTTACAAAGCAATTTATGACATATCTATTGCTTTTGAACTTTAGGAGAAAATGTCACGAGGGAGCAGGAATGGACGGCCAAGACGCAGCCTTGTTGCGTGGTGGAAGAGCCCGGGCATGACTGGCACGAGAGAGCTGGTAAACCACGCTGTTTAATCTGAGAACGCTCCAACAAAGGAGTTGACACTCGCACCAAACAAGCCCGCGTTCTCACTCGCACACACAGGGGAACTAGGGGTTGCTCCGAAGAGCCTGAGTACTCACAGACCCTGAGTTGAGTTGAAAGAGGGACACGTAGCATGGAAGTATGTCACTTCAATGTCTGTGCGAGGTATGTATACCTGATTTATCAACAGTTCCTTCATTACTAAAAGTCGGAACTTTGGTTGCATCTTTACGGCTATTGACTTCATCGTTTGCAGAGAGACGTCTCAGTATGCAATTATACAATCGAAGCAAAAATGATTCCCATATTGATTTGCTGCAATTAATCCATCACAATCCAGCAGCAGCTTTTCAGTCTGGACCTCAAAAAAGACATCAGAAGAGAGGATTCACCTTCTCAAAAACATCTGATTCGACACCCTGACATTTTCCACCTGTTATATCTCTGTGCTAGAGGAGCCTAAAGGTTGCACAGATGTCTGTCTGTGGGCTGTCTGCAGTCCGTAACAAACCAGAGATTAGCCCCGCAGCAATGCTGTAGATGTCGAACCATGAGCTGCTCCAGTGTATCGTCTGACTCCCGACAGTCAAGCACTATAGAATAAATCTACTTTATTTCCATAAAGTTGGCATGTTCTCTAGAATGGAACTCACTGGATGATGACTATTGGCTGTAACAGCGGATTTCGACCTTGTCGGTCCTGAGGGACAACCTGGAGAGAATTTACATTACAATTCATTTTAGCCTTCCTCCTTCTGTCAATGTGTTCGATTGTTGTCAACAGAGCTGCTCTTGGCTGAGCATTTTTAGGTGGCAGTCTATTCTTAATCTATCAGTGACACTGATGTGTGTAAAAACTCCAGAAACACCATATGATATACTCATATCAGCAGCGCATACACTATCATACTGCTGTCAGTGGGACTGCTGTGTTGAGAGCAGTCTGCCCCCTAAATAATATCTCCTCAACAGTGGTTCTGTGGTCAGAAACGGACCAGTGATGAATGGGGTCGAGGATGGCTGATAATTTGTAGCCGTTTATGGTTGGTGAAGCTCCTAAAGTGAGAGGATATAATATAATGGATTGTGAGAGCAGTGCAATGTTGGTGTAAACTGAGTAAAGTGAGAAAAGATTACATGAAGCAAAGAAGTGGTGTCTTTACTGTCTCAGGTTGAAGCAAGTTTTGTGCAAGCTCAAGCTAATTTGGCCATTGCGTTGGCTTCCTCAGTCCATGTCCATGAGCTTGACAATAAAGGTTTTAGGTGTAAAGCCTATTGTGTAATTCAAAATTCAACCTAGAAAAAAATGACATTGAGAAAGGTACACATTGATGAAACTGGATGCAAATGGAGGAGTCGAAGTGAGGAAAAGCATACGGCACTGCCCTTCCCCCCACCTCTCTCTCTCTCTCTCTCTCTCTCTCTCTCTCTCTCTGTCTCTCTCACTCTCTCTTTCTCTCTCCATCTGCCTCCCTTCAAAAACTCCCACAAAACATCCATCCGGAGCAGATAGCAGGTCCTCTTCATCAGAAAGAATGGTGACAACCTGCTGTCACAGCAGAGCCCCGGCTACAGCCCAGAGACAGAGCGAGAGACACGGAGGAAGAGGGAGAGAGAAAAAGCAGGCGAGAGACAGGAGCGAGAAAGAGTGGGCAAATTAGACATCTGCGAAGAAAGAGAGAGAGAGTGGAGGAAAAAGTTGGGCCTTGTGCTAATGTGAATAATTCTCTCTCCCAGACAGACAGACCCACACATACACACATGGACGCACAGACGGAAGACAAACATTTGACAGACTCCTTGTCAGTGTGTTCAGTAACTAAAGGGAATAAAATCAACTTGACAGCCACAACCCAGCATGTGTGCCCACACACAGACACACACACACACACACACACTAATATACAATGGACAGACTCTCAACATTTTGGTACCTATTTTTCACAGTAAGACAGTGTCTGCTTGAGTGACACCATCTCTAACCTCCCAGGTTACACTAACAGACATCAAGGCACCAATCAAGGCTGCCAAAGAGGGCCTGTCTCACTGCGTTTGGACGGGAGCTTTCCGCTCGGCCGTCTCCGACTGACAACCACCTTAAAAAGGCCTGTCAGTTCAACATGAGCCGCAGTGACCTCCAGGGCCTCATCCTGGAAATTCAAAAAATTAATGTAAATGTACATGAAGGGGAGCCATTCTTCTGTGAAGCATCTCTGAAAAATGAAATATTCAGAGGTGAAAGTTAATATCCAGGAACTAGTAAGAGGTACACGCTGGACAGATCCACTCAGCTTGTATTGGCGATTTTTTTGAGAATACATTTCAAGCCTCTCCTGATCTGAGAGACAATTTCTGGGTGTTGAATAATTCACATAGCAAGTATTTAAAAAAGATATGCTCCTTAATCTCGGCAAGAGGGTAATAGGTCATGAGGGGATGCTTTGGGGCGTGACAGTGCGATGCTTGGGGTTTGCCTTTTTGGTTTATTATCAAGGACCACAGCCCCACCTGAGTACTGATCTGTGAATTATTTTTTACTTTTAAAGCTTGATGAACACAATTATAAATACAAGCATGCTTTAATTCTGTATCAGTTATATTTTATTAAAAGCCCACTGAAGCAAAATTTCTTGACATTGTGTTTTTCCTATTTCTGTACTGTCTCTTCTTCACTACACTCATGGGTACTCAGGTTATTTTAGCTGTTTTTGCATCAGAAAAGCATTTTTGACTAGTTCTACTCACCATATCCAGTCTCCTAGCAGGCACCCATGTTAACCACGTTTAAAATTTTGAAACAATGAAACAACCATTTACTTGGTGTGGGTGGTAGAACATCACCTCTCGGCGCTGAGAATCAAGAGAAATTCAGTCAGATCCTGCAGGTTGATTAATGTGGCATGCACTGATTTATAATCACAATATCATAAAAGTTTAGTTTTCTATCGTTGATGAGTCGATCAGTATCAGGAGCTTGTAGCCTGCACTGTTATGCTTATAATTATGCATTTATTTTGTAATGGAATCTAATGCTCAAAATATTACACCACAAACTATATTATAACAGTAAAAATAATAAAATGTATACAGGTTTAATATAGAGATTCAGGCTTTGTTCTTATATGCAGTGACTGTATGATTTGCTTTATCTGAGATGCTAACACTATAAGTTTGCATTGTAACAGACACACACACACACACACACACACACATTTGGTCTGCAATACCAGCATAGTATCATTCTCAAAAATTATTATTAGCAATTATATATAAATATATACAAGTCTTATATAGATCAAACGACCAAACTTCCCATAGTAACCACAGCTCTTAGAACACTGACACATGTATGCACACATTCACACATACACACAAACAGGTGAGTCTTGTCTGAATCTATGGGCTTTCAGCCGCCCTGCGGTTTTGAACATCTCAGCTTGTGGTTCAGATGAATAAAACAAGAAATTAATGAATTTTGGATGAAAGCGTCACAGAGGGAGTCTGCATGGCTCATTAGGAGCTATATTATTGATCACAGGGATACCTTCACGCTCTGGAACCTTGTTGCTAAACCCTCTGCTCAAAAATGTTAATTACTTCTAGGACAATGGAGCAGCCGACCGCTAAACGAGCGTATTTGAATCAAATCTGCATCATTGACTGACATGGAAATGAATGAGATTAATATGGATAAGGCTTGTTGCTCTTGATTAATGCTCGCTGACGTTTCAGTATGAAAGGTCATGCAAAATACAACAGGAAGCCAGACGAAACACTTTACTCTTTCATCTCCCATGATGTCTCACCCTGCGTTGTACCAAATTGTGTTTTCAGAGGTTTGGGAATGGAACTTTTCACCTCAGAAAACATGGAGGCCATAGGAAGAGCTACCTTTAGCATTCCAGCAGGAGTATTAGGCAAAAAGTTACAGGAGCCAGTAAGTGTCATAACACGTCATTCCAACCACTGTCCAAGTAAACAATTTTAATTTCTTCATTTGTCACATGCAGAGTCATACAAGTACATCACACAGTGAAATGTATCCTTTTTTGACTTATAAACAATAAGTACATTTTAAATTAAAAACCTGGAATTTTTAAATAATGTTCCCAAAGATTTGGCCATTGCCATGTTCATTTCTTGGTACTGAAACAAAGGACAAAAGGTTACATCAGTTGATACTGACAGGTGGGAAGAACCAATATCAGGAGATACAGTATAACCCATATAAAGTTACAGAGTGCTTACAGAGTGCTCTTGCTGATGTCTAATCCTCAAAATATTAAAACACAAAATATTTTTTCTTTAAAACAGTAATATTATTATGTAATGTACATATATTCACTATAGAGATTCAGTTATATGATATATAAACTACATAATAAAAGTCATGTTCACATGTGAGGTAACTGCATGATTCGATTCAAACGGCACTTTTTCTGAGACACATGATCCATATGGATAATGTTAATACTCCTGATGTGGGTCATTTTATATTCACTTTATATATAGAGAGTCTAACATGAAATCAGAGGTCACAAACAAAACAAAACCAAACTGGTGGTGCCGCTTCAAACTAAGTAATGATCTTTGTCTGGAAACCCCTATCAAAATTGGGGTTTCTCCAACAAAAGAGTAGTTTTCCAAGGCGTGCCGCAAACAAATGTTTTTCATTTACAAATAAAGCAACCCATATCTAAGCCGTAACTTGTACTAGGACATTGGTGACAAGTTTTCTGGGTTAGATTTCCATTGCTGAACTGAAAAGCACAGAGTAAAAATTTAAATCTCAAGTAAAACTAGGAAAAATAAAAGACCACAATAATAAAAGCATCTCAGACAGAAAAAAATCATGGATGACTCCAGGGATGTGATTTTGGGACAACAAATGGCCAATAACTACTCGGAGAGCATTGTGCTGCTAACACATCAGCAGCTTTGTTACCAGGCTAAGATACTATGGAAAAGCATGACACAACATCCGTGCCATCGCAGTGCAGTTAGGTACAGCATGGTTCCTGTAAACTATGGAAAAGTGCTTTAAATGTTTCAGTTGCATGTTGGTGTTCTTGGCGCTTTTGGACTGTACTTTGTAAACTTGCTTACATTTGAAAAGGTTAATCAGGAAAAGCAGCAGGAGAAAAGGGCTGGCTTACACAGACAAAATGCCTTTTAATTTATACAGTCAATACAATCTTTACCGTCTTTCAAGTGAGCCAGCAACTGGAAAATTATGGTTGTGCCCTGGGGAGATTCAACTAAAGTGTAATTATACTTGCAATTCCAGGAGTAAAT
>JBBPDC010000007.1:17235311-17247232 GCA_037974485.1 Hemigrammopetersius urotaenia | reverse complement strand
CAGGAGTAAATATTGTGTTTAATACATATATATATATATATATATATATATATATATATATATATTTACATTAACTGCACTATATAATCCATGTGTGGTTGTGAATCACTACTGTTTTAATTTTTGTAACAGTGTTCGTGCACACAGTTAATAGAGACACTTATAAAGTGGCCCTGAAATGTAAATCTCATTACAATGGTGGACTTAAATCGGCATTAATTTAGTATAAGTGAGGGATTGCTTGGAAGACATAGAAGTTTTATTTTGTAAAAAATTGTCAGCTTCTTTAATTTTAAACTGGTTAAAGTTTGCTTTTTCTAGCATTAAAGGTATATTTGCTCAAGAAGTAGGCTGTGTCTCAGTCAGAATTTCAATGCTAAAAGTCACTCCACTCCCCAAAGTTTTAAAAACACAGGTATGTCGAGTGCTGGGGGATGGGGTGCATTTAAGGTCTGGAGCATGATGGCAGTTCAGTACCAGCTCAATCTGAACAGGAATGGAGTAGGAGTGCACATTTCTTGCAATCAGCCATGGTTTTCAACCCTGATACAATGCAAGCTTGAGACAATGATTAATACTGCATGAGAGACAGAGACATAGAACCGCAGTAAACATGCGATTAGCTGCAGCTCCGAAGAGACTCACAGCCATCAATAGGCCTTCCTCCCCCTCCTAAAAAGCATGTAGCCTGGGGCAAGGCAGAAGAAAATACATGCCTAAAGCCCAGAGTTGCACAAAAAACACACATTAGCTTTGTCATTTTCGCATTGTACTATAGGGTTCACACAGCTAGCGTATTTTGATGGCTTTTCAATGAGTAAATCCTTTAGGTTTATGTTGCACTGTGCCAGGCATTTATTTGATGGGTATATTAAGGTTAACAGTACAGACAGCAATACTAATTGCAACACTTCAGCTCGCATTTATGGTTTAATCCTCCAAAGCCAAGGGAAATTAGCAGCACCCTCTATGGCAATTTTGTTCCCCTGTAATTTCAGACACAGTGAAAGGATTTCTGTGGGTGGTTACTTCCATGATTAGTGAGATTGATTCACTTGCGTGTATGTATGTGTATGTGTGTGTGTGTGTGTGTGTGTGTGTGTGTGTGTGTGTGTGTGGTTGCTGTACATGCTATAATTTACTAAAAAGTGGTGAATTTACATCACACATCTAATTTTAATACCACTGCTCCAATGTCAAATGAGAACAAAGTGTAGAAATTAAATTGAAGTCCAACAGTTTGGTTTCCCCTATTCTTTCTCCTACAGGCAAAAAGTAAAACAAGGCTCAGCAGCTTTGTACACAACAAAATTACTTGAATGTGTTGAAAATAGAAATGCTGTATAAATAATGGATTGTAGAAATCAATGAATATTTACCAGAGCTCTTTTGCTCTGTACCTGGCGTTCAGTTATTCTGTCATAAAACCCAGTGGTTCGGAGGCACTTTGAGCTAAAGCCGCAGCATCTTTCTGCGTGTTGTTTTCTTCCAGGCGGCTATTTTGTTTTTCCACAGAACAGCTTGCCATGAAATATTTAGCAGATGCTAAGTGACTAATGCGTTTTCTCAGTCTTGGATAAGAGCAATGAAAAATTAACAATAGAAATAATTAATTTTGATTGGTGCCTACAGTAGTAAAAACTTGTATCGGGCCTCATGCCTTATTCATGTGCATGCAAATTCCTCTCTCACTAACACCCAAAATAACGCCACGGCATGTTCTATAAATTCTGTAAGACTTTTAACTTATGTTGCAGCATGTAGTGATTATGGTGTGCTGTTCTGCACACTGCAACCTGAAAGTTTAATTATTTTTATTTCCAATTTCTAGCCATGTATCTAATATGCACATAACCGGAGGTAAACAAGCACTCCTAGCAGTGTTTCATTTTGTAACTATTAATCCTCACCTTTGTTTCTGCCATGTCAAAGTGCCAGTCGAACATTCCTCTTTTTGTTTACTTCTTGCTGCTCCACTTGGCTCTGTCACTCCTTCCCAGCACACATATTTGTTGTTATTAATCTGGATTTGTCAGCAGTGAGTATATGAGTATATGACGTATATGACGTTTTGGGGGAATGACTCCCTTCTGAAACAAAAAAACATACTTTTTCACCCCAAAAACAAAGTATTTTTCATTGGTTGATGTATATTTTATTAGAAAACTACACCATTCTGTAAGACTTTTATAATAAAAGTCTTACTTGTTAGTGAGAGAGGTAGTATTCCAATCAAAAATGAACAAATAAATAAAAACAGCAACTTTATTTTTGAACAAGCAGTCTACTAATTTGTCAACACTAGCTGCTGACACTGTTTGACTATATCAGTAATGTGTGGCACAAATGGGGTTTCTAATAAAGTGAATGGTGTGTGTGTCAAAGTCTACATTTCATTAGACAGACTCCATTGTGTGTGTTGTGATCTCATAATAAAAAGTTTTATTTATTCAACTCATTTGCAGCTCCATGCACCAAAACCACATTTACCAGCTGTAGTCTGAAGCGTCTCATGCCTGTTCCCTGTCTTGCCCTTGGAGGCCCTGTGCATCTTGACAACAAATGGATATAAGCAAGCGAATATGTTTCCTCCTCTCTCTCTGTGCGTATTACTAATACATATTCTGTTGCCTGCATGGCATAAATACTTCAATACACCTCCATTTGTAACTTGCACCAAACATTTCGGAACATATGAAATATAAATTGTCGTTTGTAATGGCCCTTTGTGTCAGGGTCTGCTGGGACGGCTATTGTTGCGCGCGAGGCAAAGTAAATTGAAATGGTTTCTGTGGGGAGTTGGCTCAGTACAAAGAAAATACATTTCATCTGACACTGTCGCTGTAATTATCTTCCCCCTATTATCTTTTATTGAACAGCAAATGAGTGTTGCCCAGGAGGACGCTGCACCATGCTTACTGAGGCGACTACATCGTTTGCACCAGGGACATGATCTTTTAAAAGTAGGTAACTGTCGGTGGTGTGTGTGCTGAAGATGGGAAGAGGCATCAGAGTTGTTTTAGGTCTAAAATGAAAGTAAAAAGGAGGAAACAAATTCTTTTGCACAGCTGGAACGCCCCGAGGTTGCAGACATGGAGAATGCCACAGGACATCTTCAAAGCTAACAAACCAAGTTACAGCCTCACCACGAGTGGGACACTTTGTGCAAGCTTGTCCTACATCTTCACTGCAATCGAAATGTGGAAACTGTGGCTGTTCCTAGTCTGAAGAACATCTGCTCTGCTTGTTGTAAGTTAGAAGAACACAGCAACTAGACTGCAGCTACACAGCGCATGATGTGGCACAACGACCGCATCGCCAGTGATTTTTGGTTTTTTTTTACTCCTGTTCAAAAATGCACAGAAGGCTCTTGAATTTTTCCAGATTATCTGTAGATATACACCAATTCTAAATAGTGGGTTTGGCTATTTTGCCACACACTAACAGGTGCATAAAATACAGCATGCAGTGAGGCAGTCTCAATAAATAAACACTGAAAAACACTGTTTCTTATCAACAACATCTTCATTACATTTCAGCCCTGCTAGAGCTGCCTTGGTCAACTGTTAGTGCTGTTACTGCGAAGAGCAGAAACAACAACCAAGATGGTGGATTTTGACCATAAAACCTACTTGACTTGACTCGAGAAAAGAAGGGTGACAAACTCCATATTGAAATCTATTGTTTTAGATTATGTGTGGGTGTCCACATAACTTGGCCCTGTAGCATATGTTTTACAAAGAGAATACTCTGTAAATGTCAGTTAAATTTTATTTCTGTGAATAAAACATCAATTATTACTATATTTTTAACTCTAAAATATCATCAACTGTAAATAGTTGAATTTTCCTAATCATCTACCTCATCATATAATATATTCATTTTCATTTTTCTTTAGGCTATTGGCATTAACATACTTAAAAAATTAGTGATGGGTGTTTTTTTTTCTTTAATACTTTGGATTGCGACAAAGTCCCTAAAGAACTGTGTTAGATTCTCCCAAGATTCTCATACTGCTAGTGAAAGCTTTGACGTCTAAGGGTTAAACTGCACACTGCTCTTGTGAGTCAAGGCATCCCAGTCACTGAGTTAAACCCCTGTGTTCTTACAGCAGAGAAAGATATCTGAGTTCTGACCCCATTTCAGAAAGGCCAAACAGTGTGTGTGTTCAGGGCCTGGCGATAGGCGAGCTGCTGGCGGGGGAAAACGGTCAGCTCTGTCACTCAAACACACCATTTAAGAACGGTGTGGGCCCCCGATTCACCACACACCCACACACATAAAACTCAATTCACACACCGTTATTCTGAATGACTGTACAAAAGTTTACAGCCATTGTTTTAAATGTTTTGAAAACTTTTTTTTTGGCAAATAAGTTAATTAATATTATGGTGGGTTTTATTTTTCATTTTAGTTTATTAAAGAAAAAGTTTTTATTGAGTAATTTAAATGTGCATCAGTTACATCTGAAATCAAACGTCAAACCAGATAACCACAAATAAATAATTACAGTATCTTATTCATTATTTCATAACTGAATTGTCGTTAAATAACTATGAATGAATTAAGGAATTTATTTTGGAAAAGACTGTACATCTGGTTCTCACACTGTCCTGAATATTGTTAGTTGCTTTGGATAAAAGCCAAATGAGTGTAATGTAATGTAATGTAAGGTATCAAGTTATTTAAATGGGCACCAGAATGTGCATCACTGTTATCAGAAATCAAACCTCAAGGCCGATAACTCCACAAACAAATAATTACAGTTCATCATAATCATTTGCTCATGTGCTCTTTTTGCTTAAATTAGGTGTTGGTTATGGAATTTTAGTCATTCACCCAATGACTAGAGGCCCTGAGCAGAAACCTGGATCCAAACATGTGTTGTTCTAACCAGCTCACAGAATATCCACTACTGTTTAGAAAAAGGAAATCTTGATACTTTTGGCAGCTTGCTCGTTTGCATTTATTCTAATATTCAGCTGTTTTTGCTGGCAGAAAAAGCCCACTCCTGATATAAATGACTTCAAACAATTTGCACAGGTGCCTAAGACTTTTGCACAGTACTGTACATGCATTCAATAATTATCAGTTAATAATTTTTCATGTTGAAATAGGCCACTATAATCATCATTTAATGTTGGTTAGTGTATATGCAATTTCAAAAGCAACTCTTATAAATCACTCTTGTCTGACAAGCAACTCCACAGCCCAAATTTATCAGCCTCTGGACAAGGTGCTGGCCAACAGCCTGAGCTGCTCAACTCTTTCACACACACACACACACACACACACACACAAACACACACACACACACACACACACACACACACTGCCAGGGCCTCTTACAACCTCTTTCATCATTTGACAAGCATCAGATTGGGCCAGGGCTGCGGAATGCCCTTCTTTTCTGAGCGAGGTCGTGCAGAGGTTATCAGGCCAAAGTAAAAATCTTGCCGCCTCTCTCCTCCCACAGGACCTTTATCTAAAGCGCCTTTGATTCCAGGACCCAAACAGTGGCTATAGGGCCCGGGCAATGGGTCTGCCCACGCCACGAGGGAAGCCGAACAATCTCCCTCTACGCCATAGTAGAACCAGACCTTTTTATACCCTGGAAGTCACTTGTACTGTAGAGTAAGTTGGATTTTTATATTACATTCACTCATAGCTTCTCGAAAGAAGCCCAGAAATTCTGACAGGTTTACATTCCAAACATTTAATCGAGGGATTTAAACTTGACAGAACAGTTTGGTTTGCTCAAAGCAACATTAAAAAAATTGACATTAAAATAAACAAAAAGGCTGAGTGTAAACAAAGTGTAAATTGAGTAATTCACTAACAAAGGGTGTACATTGGATGTAACCATGTGACTGAAGTGGAGAAGCAATAATAAATATGGTTCCCAAGGATTCATTGTCCTCATTTGCTGTGCACAGAAAGAGCAATGTTTAAAGATGTCTCTCCCTCTCTTCCGCTACATCCCATCATTATACTTCCCTATAAATATCAGCACACTGTTTGGATGGTCATATAGGTTATATAACATATATTCACAACACTCTGTAGTGAGTCACTGCCTCGCACCTGTTGGCCCCACGGGTGAGATTTATTCATAACACGTAACTCCTAGACTTCTTATTTTCATACTGATTTACTAGCTACTAATTTCATGTCATATAATCACCAAAAGGTCAACAAAAAATTGTAATCATCAGAAACCACAGCACACTTTTCTAAACCAGTTTTTAATGCTGATTTCAGATCTGCTTTCAGGTTTTTTCTGTCACAGCTTTTTGAATTATGAGTAATATTAGATTTGCAATAGACTGCATGTGTTTTTTCAATATTTTCAGTGCAAAGTCAGACACGCCACACTGTGGCATAGATATAATGATCGGTGTCAGTCAGCTACCACCGTTTCTTCAAAAACGCTCAGCATATGATTATTATATGTTAATTATACTATCATGATAGTTAATTAGCACTATCATGCAATATATAACTAGCTTCATCACAAAAACTGTATGTGCAGGAAAAACTAATTGATTGAAAAACACTACAAAACCCACATAAACTTATCTCTGATTATTTTGACCTGTTGACCTGTGTTATAAGCTTAATGGATTATAATGAAATACTGTATATCCAGAAATATACATATATAATACTCTTTATTGAAAAATTTGAGTTTGCACTGTTGACATTTTATTCAGAATATTGAATTGAATGATTATTCTTACTATTATTATTAATAGTAGTAGTAGTAGTAGTAGTGTGCTTACTTGCTTGTTGTTGCTTGTGTATTCGTGTCATGGGGAATACGTAAATGGGTGGTACACAAACATTTTCTTGCCATTAATTCCTAACACTCATGCCATCCATCAAACATAGTCTAACTGTAGTTATAGTCTTATACTGTAGTCTAAACTAATCTTAACCTAAACCTAGATCACAATTCTAACTCTAATCCCTAAACGTGTTAGCATTTAACTTGAATAAGCTGTTTTTCAGGTAAGAAACAGTTGTGGACTTCTTAAGCACTGATGTACGTCGCTCTGGATAAGAGCGTCAGCTAAATGCCGTAAATGTAAATGTAAATAAATGAATAATTATCTGAATGGTTACATAACTTCTCCAAAAGGCCCAGGATATGCCCGACCTTTAGTGGAACAATACAATGACGTAACCCTCTTCACAGCTCACCCAAATTCAGACTGGAAGCTATCTAAGGAGAGATAGAGAAGAGCTGCATCCTTTTTGATTTGGCCCTATAATCTCCTTATCCCACCATAGTGGTTGTATATACTGGATCTGCTCTGACTGGAAGCTGTCTGGTGAAACACACAGGGGATGGGTAGAGTTACACTAAAACACTTTAGTGCCAGGATGAATGCGTCTCTCAGGCTACATCTGCTGCGACGGTTCTTTGGCTGGTGGCTGACGAGAGGAGATGCAGAAGTGCCACCAGCTAAAGGTTAACACGTCTTTCAGGGAATATTATATGGCAGAGACGGTGATCTCTTCATAAACGTCCAGTCTACTTTCATCAGCCCTCACAGTCAATGAAGAGAAGAGAGAGAGAGGAGAGAGGGAGAGAGGTAGAGAGAGAGAGAGAGAGAGAGAGAGAGAGAGACTTAATCGCTTTAAGAACCCTCTGTGAGAGTCAACTTTTGCACACTCCATTGAACTTTAATGGTATTTGATGAGTTAATCGTCTAATAGATTGTTAACAGATAGACAGAGCACTCTGGATCAGTCAGAGCTCACTATCTGCATGAATGAGAACACGCAAGGCGGACACGAACACACTGCCATTATAATATGCCCGGTAGCCCGCCTGGAAAAATAAATGGTTTTAAAAGATTGTTTCTCTGCTGAATGTTGGGAAGTAATATTGTAGTGTAAAATAGAAATATTCATAGTCATGTATTGTCTTAAATAATCATGTGACTATATCAGTATAATGGACTTTGGTTTCATTTTGCATCTCAGTCTCATGGTAACGTGCTAATTGTGTGTAAATAATCAATTGACCATTTTCTTGTTAATTATTGGAAAAAGCAAAAATGTTTTGCTCCAAAAGTCATTCAAAATACAAAAAGTGCTGATTAATGTTGACAATAAGATTTTTGCCAAGTCTTTTATTTTTAAATACTTTCAATTAATTTGAAATTTGCACCATTTTCAATTAATTTTGAAATATAATGTATTTGAAATGTATTTGGGTTTTTTTACTTATTTTGCAGTGCATGAAAAAGTGGCTCATTTGCATTGTATCAATTCTTTTATTAAAATATAATCTTATTAAACTTACCATATTCTTACAAAACCATGAGTGAATAACATGAATGACATGAAATAACATGAGATCACACATTGTATTCACAAGAAAAAGAAGTGCTTTTTCCCTATAAATGTAGGAATAAAACTCTTTACCTTAAGGACAATAGCAAACACTTGCATTGTGTGCAGGTTCAAGCACATTTTGTAATGTGAATCAGCTTCTGCATCTTACAAGTGGTATTAGATGAGTTTACAAGAGATCGTGGAAGGCCCCTACACGTCACCAATATTAAGTAGACGCAAATGGCCATTACGCTCTCTGACAAATGAACAATCAGACAACGTCCTTTATTTATTGGCTCATTCCACCTAATAAGTGATACAATTCAATGAAATGCAAATGTAGACTCAATCAATTTGCGCCATGTCTCCCATAATAATAGCTATCCATTAAACACGGCTTGGGCCTTGTAGCCAACAAGCTGCACTTACGGGAATGGGCGTCTTCTTTAGGCTGGTCAAGAGCCCGATAGCGTATGCAAAAAAATGAGGGAGTGAGACCAATAGTCAAATGTAATTAATGGCTTTCCCATATGCATTCGGAGGATAATTAACTATTCACAGGTGAGAGGGGCTGATAGGAGTGGTCTTCCTTCACAAATCGAATGAGTCATGATAGTATCAGTGCCCCCCCCTTTTTTTGTTCTCTCGCTTTCCTTTTCTTCCCATTTTCCCACCGCTGTCCTTTGGTTATCAAATTATCAACAAAATTTGTCCACCGTCCCTCTCTGAGAAGTGGGGCGAGAGGATAAAAAAACTTTAATTACTGGCCTCGTCCAGTGGCAGGTCATTAATAAAACCTAGTTATCTTAGCCCTGGAGATGGTTTCCCTCTCTTATCCAACTTATCTCATATTTTTGGTGGTGGAGGGGTGGGGAATTCCATGAAATAATTCAAGATTCTATCTGGTGAGATATTCAAAATGCAGCAACAAGGTATTCAGGGTGTGACGGAAAGCTTGCACGTGTGTGTTCTGTGGACAAATGTTGCCGGATTACACGGCCAGGCTTCATAAACATTGATGGATCTTACCAACCTGCGAATGCAGATAAGGACAGAGTCGTGGCCAGGCCTGGCTCTGCCAAATGTATATTTAAAGGCCTATAGGTTACATATGCATTACTTATCCCTTTTGCCACATATATCAATGCCAAGGCAGAGAAAATGAATAGACAGTAATAATGCGCTGGCTTGGCCAGTGCACTCTGACCATGCATAGATTACATGCTGGTGTATCACACAGAAATAGTAGGTAATACCAGTTTCATTTCCTTGAGTGTAACCCCAATGGCCCGAAAGCTGCAGTGAACCAGAGATAGAGAATCCAGCTATGTAGTGCATCAGCGGCCTGGACACGGAAACACTGTTTAACCAGCTCCCATCTATCTCGCCCAGCTGGGTCTCAACAAGCCAAAGGCAGACGCAGTATTTCTCTAAAACACTGTTCGAGGCCTGTCCATGAAGAGACACTTCCCCACCTAGCGTCACTGACAGCAGTAAAGCCCCTCACTCTCTGCCTCCTGCATTTTCTCTGTGGGATTCTGTTAATACCTACCGATAGGTAGGTATGATTCATTTCAATTCAGGAATATATTTTTATATATACTTAAAATACAACTATGACTGCAAATGCATCTACACTGTAGCTGAACATATACAATGCAAACAATATATGATAAAAAATGCAACCTTACAGGAGACACAAAAAACCCTTTAAACTTTTTTTTTATGTCAAAAGATTTTTTCTATGTGATTTTCTCTTGGCCCATTTCTCTTGACACCAATGTTAAAAAAGTACAAATAACAAAAATGGAAATACAGTAATCTTCCAGTTTTACGCAGATAAGGAGTCACGGATTCAGTCAAATGCTGATTTTTTGGTGAACTGAGTTTAAAATGCTGGCATACTTAGGGTTTACACCATAAAAATAGGCATTTTAGGCATTTTTCCCCCCCCAATTTCCCAATTCCCAATTTTTTTTTCATTATATGCGGTTGCTCTTGGAATGTAACTGAACAAGATTTAATTTTCCTTGAACACTTTCTTATTGTAATGACCAAACCAAGGAAAACAGGATGTAAATGCGAGATCCATAAAACATTTCATACAAAAACAAGAACAACCAACACAAACATAAACGAAGGGCTCTAGGGTTAACAAAGATTAACAAAAACACAACAAAACAAAAATAGTTAACAATGAACAAAACAACACAACATGCAATAATTAACAAAGAATCCACAAACTGAAACACAGGGACATTTATACTGATGAGGGAAATTGTGTAGGAGACAAGAACAAGACACACAGGGGTGTCAAACTCCGGTTCTGGAGGGCCGGTATCCTGCACAGTTTGATGGTTTTCCTACTCTAATACATTCACTAAACCTGGCAATTAACTGGCGAGGGGAACCAGGTGTTTCTGAGCAGGGAAATCACCAAAATGTGCTGGACATCGGCCCTCCAGAACCGGAGTTTGACATCCGGGCACTAAGGCGAAGATGGGGCTAACACTAAGGAGGAGGCGGGACAAACACTAATGAGGCGGGACTAGGGCGGAGACTGAAATTAAAACAACAACAAACTCGCATGGCGGAAAGACATGATCAGGCTTAAACAAACAAAAGCACATGGAACATAGAGGGTTTAAACAACAACACAGAAAAGAAAACTGGGGAAAAAACTGAAGAACATCACAAAAAGCTAGGAAAGACAGATTTAATTTTGTTTTCTCTCTTACAAACAAATGCAAATGCAGATTTTTTAATATAGCTTGAGAACTTTATTTTTGCATTTGTCATTCTTTATTCTAATTTGATTGAATACCTTCAGACTAATGCATCACAAGGGGTATATATTTATACCCCTAGATGTAAGATTTTTTCTCTTCACTATAGTCCTCGGGGAAGCTAGCTGGGAAAAAACACTAAAATCAATACTTTATTGATAAAACAATGCACTTTCAAAATATACATCCTTACAAACTGCTTGAAGTGCCACGGGTCATAATTTTGTTGATGCTGGCTGTCACCTGTGTAGTCTAAGCTGAAATAGTGGCTGGTGTTGCCTGGAGACAATGCAGCTTTCCGAGCAGAGCATTTTGCTCACGTCTGACAGCAGATACTAAAATATATCAGAATCAGAATCAGAATCAGAGAACTTTATTCATCCCGGAGGAAATTGTTCACACCAGGACTGCACACTCACACAAGACAGAACAATACAGAATAAAAAATACCTGAATATATAATAAAATATACTCAGACTAGAAATATGTTAAGAAAATAAATAAAGTACAACTTACCCATAATAAAAAGTATACTAAGAGGAGAATATATATGTACAGTTTAACAGTTTAATGATAACTTCTACAAACAAAGAATTTTATAGATAAAAGTTATAAATAAATATATATATATATATATATATATATATATTAGAGGTGAGCATAGACTAATTTTTTTAACGCCGTTAATCTCATTGGAATCATTGGAGTCTCGGACAGAGAGACCGAGACAAGTTTAAAACGTGCGCAAGCCGGAAAAGTCACTGAAATATCAAGGTGAAATTCATCATA
>JBBPDC010000007.1:17177274-17219292 GCA_037974485.1 Hemigrammopetersius urotaenia | reverse complement strand
CAAATAACGGCAGTGCAGGCGAATAACGAATATTATAAACAGTTACAAAAGGCTGGTCAGGTAAAATATGCTGGATAATGTTTATTTAACAATAATAAATAGGACAAGTATTGATTTTTTTATTTCTCCAGTACCGACAGCAGAACCGTTAACGTCAGAGCTTATCGGTCCCCCGGTCTTTTATAATTAAGCACCGGGGCCGATTTAGTACCGGTTCTTGGTACCCATCCCTAGTGACGTGTGCCATGATCCCTCTTGCACACCTTACACTCGCATGCACTTTTTTTGCATAATATATTTCTGACCAGCTCCAACTTTGCATGATGGTTTACATTATCAGCCATGAGCTCTGTGTGTGATGCCATTTGAGGTGATATTTTCTCATCTTGGCGGTTCACTCCTGCACTGACTTTTTGTGATGAAAGAACACTGGCACTTTTAGGATCATTACCGAGAGGGTCTTTACATCCGTCCTTGACCAATTGCCAAGTTGCAATTATGTAATTATACATACTCTCAGATTAGTCTCTATTTTAATGGTTGGAGTCCTACTGGTATAAAAGTGAATACTAGCATGGTGTGTTCATTGTAATAAGCTCATTAATAAGCTAAATTATTATAATAAGCTTAAACAGTTTAAACAAAAATTACAAATGAAACTCAGACAAATTAAAATGGTTATTTATATGAATTTAAGTGCATGGAAACTGCACCAGTTTTTCATGCTGCAAGAAGCACATATACAATTCTCTCCTTTTTTTTTTTTTGCCTCTTGACATACGGTTGCAAAAAGCATTCACACTGTGCACTCCATATACATGTAAAATAGGAAAGTGTAAAAATGTTTTTTCTGTTTTGTCTGGTCTGTGTGGGCCATATGATGCCTCATTTGCAATTTCCTCTTTAGCTCTTGTTGTGCTCTGTTGGATGAAACGTCACGTTTATTTGTGCAACAAGGAAGAACTTGCCTCATGAGTTAATCCTATGGTAGTTCTGGGATTTACTATGCAAAGAGGAAATGTGGAATAGAAAGCTGCCTTTACTGACTATAAGCACATGTATTTTAGAGATCAGCTACAAAGTCCAAATTGATGTGAAGGGATAAAAAGAAAACAGGATACGTTGTTGAAGTGAAACTGGTCCCCCTAATGGGGGGAAAAGAAACTGTTAGTGCCTGCAGACAACACAGTATGGTTTGTGGTGTGATTTTGTATGACAAAGATAATTAATTTCGAATAGCTTGTAAAAGCTGATGCAGTAATGGCAACAATAATTGACCACAGGTAAATATTAGTAAGATGTGTCAGATTGTGTGTATCTTCAGTGTGTCAAATATTATGCATTTATCCACATTCTTATGAATATTGGAATATAAAACATTTTGCTCACCTCTGTAATACCACTCATTTAATCAATTTCCTGTACAGTTACTATTTTGAGTTTGTACACACCATCAAATGAGTCCTTTGTGTGAATTGTGGTTTTCTGTTTCCCCAGGACACCATCACTTGGACATGGCAAGGCCCTGGAGCGTGAGTACTGACTTTTATATGACTTTACACTGCTGCTCAGTCCAGCTTTAAACTGCATAACACATTTAATTAAGTCTTTTAGCCTTACTTTGCTATACTGTATTATTGCCACACTATTAACCTACCAGTGCATTGCAGTGTCGATGCATATTAAAACACCTGAACTATAACTTAAGTTGCAGAGGATGAAGGCCTGACCTATCTGGCCTTGTTGAAAGCTCTGTTGGATTGGTTTAACTATTTGTCTACTGAATAAAGCCACTGTTAGTGATTCCTAGAAGGATTGTAATGTTTAGCAGTAGCACTATGCCCTGCGTTACTCAGAAATACAATACCAAGCACTTTCTCCACTTCTCCAAAGCATGAAATGTTTCCCGGTGGTATTTCTTAATGCTAGGAAAGTGAGCTCAGCATTTAACAGTAATCACCATTGTATGTTGCACTTCCGCTTCTGTTTGTTCTGCTAGTACGGTTTATGGCTTAATGAGGGTGAATTTATCTACCTCTATTAAAGTGTTTTTAAAAACCACATTTCTGTTGACTGCAGTGCTGATTTTTTTCTAGGTTTAAGATCCTGTGGCTTACACTCTGCCAACTCCACAATGAGTTTGAGATTGAGGTAAGTGTTCAGCCTTCATGGCCAAGAACTGACGTTTTTTCCCCTTGAACAAGGTACAGTCACCACACTGCTCTCTGGGCGCTGTGTTCTTCGCTGTGTTCCTGGCTGCCCACTGCTTTATTTGGTGAATGGGTTAAATACAGAGAAAAAATTGAAATGTTCACACTGTATGCTCTGGTGTGTTCATGTGACTATAAATAGCCGCAACAAAAAACATTGCTCCTTATGCACTGAAAGCTTTATCTTTTACAAGGTTTACATTATATGATATTGCTTGCTCTAATGTGATTAGGGTGTGAGCTCATGATTTAGTGCATCCTTAATCAACCTCCATCAATGATATGAATTGTTACTTTATCACAATTTTGTCAAAGTGTGGTATTTTGTCTATATGCAGCTCTGGTCCTCAGACATGCAGAACCGCTGCATGATTCTTTCTGAACATTAAATAATTTCCTCCTGCCTGACTTGATGCCGTACACTCTGCATGGTGAAAGAGAACAGCTCTGTGGCATGTTTGCTCATCAGTGTCACAGGAGGTGTCGGTTTAAGTGTTGTTGTTTTGCTTCCAGTTCCTCCCCATCTACACCCCCACTGAAGAGGAAAAGAGGAACCCTCCTCTCTTCGCTCACAATGTGCGCCGCCTCATGGCCAAGTAAGACTACCAGGAACTGTTGCTGCTTCTGCTGCTCTGTGTTTCAAGTTTCTTTCTGTTCCACTGGAATTGGTTCTATTCTCACTTGTTGCTCATTTAAACAAGAAATTTTGTCAAGCTTTTAGTATCACTACATTTGTGTTTGAAAAACATTTCCCTTGTGTTTGTCCCATTTTTCCTTTGTTCTATTCCTTCTTTGAGGAAGCTGATTAATTGCCTTGGGGATTTTAAATGCTGGATTTGCAAACCCCTCTGCAGTCGTTAAAAGATTTGAAAAGCAAATTTCTGTGGTAGTAGAGGCCAGTCTTTTCAGCTGAATGCAGCTGCTAAGCTGAAGACTTTCCTCACCCATAAGAACCAGGAACCAGTTATTCAGTAACTGTTTATTAACATGTCTGCCCTGGCTTCTCTCCACTGGTTACCAGTAAAGTTTAGAGTAGATTTTGAAAACAAACAAGACTATTTTAAAGCTTTGCATAGTGCCACTCTGCAATGTATTTCTGACCTCTTCTACCTTTACCCTGCATCAGTTTTGGGTCCTCCTTGAAACATCTCCTCATAGCCCCAAGACCACGGATGAAGTTGGCAGGCCTTTCCCTGTTATTGCACATTGACTTTGGAATGGTCTTCCTCTCAATTTAGTTCTTCTCCCTCTATTGATTGTCAAATCCCATTTAAAAACATTGATTTTGTTGCCTTTGAATGTGGATAATGCATGTGATGTATAATTTAAAGCTATTGTCTGATCTAAAAAAAATCCTGTTTATTTTAACTTGACATTTTTTGCAAGTTTTGACAGATCAAAAACATTAGAAGTGTAATTAAATATAAATACTATAGCAAAATAACTCAAGCAAATTTATCCTCCTCTTTTGTCTGTTTAGCTGTTTTTTGAGAGTGTGTGCAGGTAAAAGGCAGGAAGATGAAGAGTGCATTTAACTGACACTTGTGTGCGCTTCTGTGAGGAAGTACATGTCTCATGTTTAGTTTGTGTCTCTCCACTCAGAGCCCTAGAGGTCCCTGTGACAGATTACTCGTTTGAGGACTGTCAGTTGGCCATGGCAGAAGGCCAGCTCAGGCTGCCTGTGGATACATGTTTACTGGAGTTCGCTAGACTTGTCCGGAGACTAGGGTACGTCTTCCTCACCAGAGGTGTAAAAATGCGTCGATACATTTTGATGGACTTCAGTTACCTCTTTTAGACTGAAACATCACCATGCACACACTCAAAAACTCAAAGAAAGCTTGTAAAAAGGTTCACATGTTCTCTTTTGCTATGAGTATTCAAATCAAACATCCTTTCTCTGAAATTTGTCAAGTTCTTTTAAACCGTAAGTGTTTTGTTTTGTTTTTTGTTTTTTTTTGAAGCAGTGCTCCCATACACTGACATAAATGTACATACAGCACAGTTTCAGTACACAATAGCTGCAAACTGAAGAAATGTCAGTTCTGTCCTCATTGTCGGTATGTTTATGCTATATACCTCTAGCTAGTATTACTCAACTACTGACTGCATATTTTTCATAAAGCCTTTTATTTGCTAGGCTTTAGGATCCTGACATCTCTCTTGACCTGAAAAATAGCAGTTTTTTTTGTTTGTTTGTTTTGTTTTTTTACACACAGCTTATTCTTCAGTTTTTTTTATGGATTTTATGTGTGCTTTTCAGGATAAAGCCAGACAAATCTGAGAAGCTCCTGAAAGAGTATGGTAAAAGAGCACGAAAACTGCGGGATCAGAGGCAGAGTCTGGAGGACTTTGCTCAGTTTCTGGATCTGCCGCTCTCTGACGTGCTCCGAGACATGTTCGCTCTTTTCGATGAGGTAAGCGATTCAGGGACTATCATTTGTCTTTTTATCCATGTTTGTAGCATGACTGTGTCAGTGTTCTCAATCAGGGTTTCTTGAATTGATGTCATTCCCCAGCACAGAGATACCAAGCTGTGACTGTCTCTGTGTTTTGACTCTACAGAATGAGGATGGCATGATGGACATCCGAGAGTTTGTGATCGCCTTCTCTGTTGTGTGTCGGCCTGCCAAAACACTGGAAACTATCAAGTTGGCCTTCACGGTATAAGCTGTTTTCATGACATTCTTTCTGTAGTAGTTTTCGTAACACACATCAACTGTGTGGAGGCAGCTTACCTGACACAACTTTAACACTACACTATATCTACAAAAGTATCGAGAAAATTGACCATTACACCAGCAAGGACTATAACGATATTGTATGTAGGGGGGGCCCCCTTTGTAACTATAAGAGCTTCTATTCATCCTGGAAGTCTTTCCACAAGATTTGAGTCTTTCTGTGGGAATATGTTAGGAACTAATCTCTGTTACAGTTAATCCCAAAGGTGTCCCAAAGGACGGGGTTTAGGTCGGAGCTAAAGGACACTAAACGCCTTCAACCATGTCTTTATGGACCTTGCTTTGTGCACTGGGACACAGTCATGCTGGTGTAGAAAAGGTTCTTCCCCAAACTGTTTCAATCAAGTTGGCAGCATGGTGGTGTCCCAATACCTTTTCCCATATAGTGTTACTATGTACATATTAAGCAACATTCAACCCATCCTGAAAGGTTATTTTATACATCATTCTATGATGTATTGTCAATTTCTTTAAAAGTATGCTTTAAGGAACTATATCAAAGTAAGAGAAACAATTACATAACTTGAATAATTCAAAGAAAACAAAAACTAAATGGCAATGATTACCTTTGACATACTTCTAGGAATGTTAACCATCCAACTGGTTACTTTGCAAGAGGAGAGTGTTGATTACAGCAGTGTGTGAATGATGTGCTTGTGAAGGGACAGAAACTAGCATGGAATGATTGTCATACTCATAGATTTAAAATAAATTGCAGTGGTCTCTTTCCAGAGCTATGTAGGGACTCAATCATCTGAAATTTCGGCTCCGTCACTCTACACCAGCAACTCGCTTGCTTGGTCCTTAGCGTTGTCTGGACGGAACAATGCTAATTATTTCGGGTTGTTGTTGGTTTAGATGTTTGAGGGAGAAGAGGACGGGGCAATAACAGAAGAAGAATTGGCCTGTATCCTGCGGACTGCTCTCGGGGTGGCAGAGCTTCGAGTGTCTCGTCTCTTCAGCGCCATCGATGTGGAGAACAGTGGGAAACTTACATTTGGTGAGGAGCTGAAATCCACTTCTATTTATTTATCAATTTATATTTTGAAATGTCGTTCAGCTGATAAGAGTCTCCTTTTTCTTATTTACTGTTGCTTCTTTAACAAAACATACATGATTATAATACACTAAAAAATGAACGTCTAAAGGTGTCCATTATAAGGAAAGGTTTTTGACAAAATTTTGACAAATTGCTCTGGTTTCGTTTCATTTCTAAGCATATAATTCTCTATCTGTGGATGAATATGTTCTGTCAGCAGAGTTTATAGGACTGTTGAGAGGCACATTGATTGTAACTGCATGTGCTGTAGATGAAGGCTGTGTAAGCTTCAGTTCAGCTTCATTGACTGGCTTTATTGTATACAAGCTTGCTTTGACTTCTTCCATTCTCTTGTGCCCTCTTGTGGCAGAGATGTTCCAGAGCTTTGCAGAGCAGTGGCCAGACTTTGCCGAAGAGTATCTGTACTCCGATAATGCAGGCTTCTGGGGCAGCCCGGCTTCCTCAGCCTCCAGTCCCGTCTCCAACGGCTTCTGTGCTGATTTCACCCCCAGCGATCATCACACCACTCAGAAGAAACTTGACTGATCATCCCTCCCCCACCCACAGGCCTCTGCTTGCTTATTGTCTTGCTCTGGGGAGAGAGCGCGAGAGAGAGAGTGGGGAGAAGGTAGAAGCAACTGGACTGCCAGTGCCCAAAAAGTTTACTCTTTGCTCCCTGTCAACCGTGACATTTCATGTGGTCCTTTTGGTTAATTTCACTTCTCCTCTATCTCTCTCTCCCTCACTCTCACTGCGTCTTTACTTATTTCTTTTTCCTTTTTTTTTTATTTTAAGGGATAACATTTCTGAGAGCCAAAAGATGGTTTCAGAATTCTGGTTTTAAAAAATGTGATTACTTGAAAGCCAAGCACTTATATTTTCATTTTGGGGAATGGATTCGTTGGAGCGATAACGTTTAGAAATACTGAAACAGAAGAGGTTGAGGGAGCAAATGTTAAGGTCAGTTTAAAAGTGAAACGTCCCC
This sequence comes from Hemigrammopetersius urotaenia, assembly GCA_037974485.1. Lineage (NCBI taxonomy): Eukaryota > Metazoa > Chordata > Actinopteri > Characiformes > Alestidae > Hemigrammopetersius > Hemigrammopetersius urotaenia. The sequence continues at coordinate 17,212,317 of JBBPDC010000007.1, read as the reverse complement.
TTTTTTTTTTTTCGTGTTTTATGACTGTAGATGCCTTTTTTAAAATCTCTTTTAGTAAGCATTTGCATGGGCTCAATGCTTGATAACAGTATTACTCCAGCGTTTGACTGTAGGGTCGCGAAGCACTGGTGATGCATATCTGAACTCCGTACACACTAAGGATGGCGGAACAGATTTGAGGTGCATTTTTGGCCCAGTCAGTAGGCTGGTCTGAATTTAACTGAGCCAGTCCAATTTTTCATTCTTATCTCTTGATTAAATAAATATATATTTTTGGGTTTTTTTTGTAAGCTCAGGGGTTTGGTTAGAAGACTGAGGCTTGTCTTGTTGAGCACCATGTGTAAAGGTAGCGACGAGTGCATGTAATAGTTTATGGATCTCCACTCCTTTGACAAATGCAAGTCTTTCATGTAGACACATCAGTTCCCCTTATAATCATTTGAGTCTCATTGGTAATTCAAGAACAGCTGCAAGTCTGAGAAGTCGCTTTTTGTTTCGTTGGACATCAACAAGGACCAAAAGTCTTTTATCTGCATGTGTTTCTATTAGAGATGTGTTCTGTAAAGGTTAGGAAGAGTAGCAGGGGCCAAGCATTTTTTTTGGCTGACCGATCTGTTTTGTTTTATTATTTTTTTTGTTGCTTTTTTAAAAGCTGCCCCAAGCTCCACATCAAGACTTTCCTTGCTGAAATACAGTAATATATGATTGTGCCCTTACTTAGGAAATTGTTTGGTGGAATATCAAATGTATCGAGTTTTCTCTTCACAATATGTAGTTGTTTAGCCAAAACATATTGGAACTAAAGTAAAAACAAAATAGGAAAGAAGTACATCATACAGTGTAATAGACCTCAGATTAAACAAAGTAGATTGAGTCTTAATTGCTGGGTATGATTTGACATTACTTGTTAGTTACTATGGTCTTGCAGCTCCAGAGAAAAACTTCAAACACCAAACATCTCTTGGCTGATCGACTAAGCGGGAAACTCAATTTTTTTTTCGCCCCACAATTTTTCAAACAATTCTTTATCCTACACTGCCATAATGTGATTTCCAAAAAAGATGGATTGCTGCTGGTCACAGTTGTTCATAAAGCAGGAATCTGACCTTCAGCTCTGATTTGTAGATGAAGAATACCAGCTTCGCCACGTATCTTCATGTAAAAAGTCTACCCACTGCAGCTAACTAACATGATTATTTGATTACTACTGTATTAAAATTTGATTTGAAATGCTACTTATAGCTCCTGAAAGCTTTAAAATATGGCAAATGTCTTTCCCTTTTAACCTGGAGCAGCCCTAGAACATTTAGAAACGAGCATTATGGCTCAAAAATGACCTCGTTCTTTCTCTTCGTGTGAATTTCTGCTTGAACTTTTCTACACGTCATTAATCTTTTATTTTATTTGTGGCTTATTTCTTTTTTCTTGACTTGGCTGATGTTCTCTTTTGCGTTGCAGAATTGGTTGTGACCAGTCCACACTGGTGTAAAACTAAAAACAACACTATTCTGTGACTGCATAAGTTGGGTCAGCTTTAAATGAGTTGCTCGGTAGAAAATCAGATTTACACAGTTTTGGACTCTTAACTCGTAAGACATTGTTGATCCTTCAAGACACAGTTGGTATTTACAGTTTGGACAGTCTACATGCAGGAACCTGTAAGGCTATAAACACTCATGGTTGGTATCTCCAAACAGCTATCACTTGCTGGCTCTTGTAGCTTTGCTGTTCTCATGTTGAACTGAACAGTCAATGTTAAAACATGGCTGGAATTGTGTGAATTTGATTTCTTGCCGAGCACTTACTTGGATCTCTAACGAGGCTAACTGTCTTCACGGATGAGGCTAAAGGGAATTACACTGGTGCGCGGAGCAATAGACGTGTTTACTGCTTTTACACATTTGAACAATCATGATCCTTTCCATCAACTCAAATGAGTTGAAATTTATTTTGATATTGAAACAGTTAAAGTGAAATTCCTATAAAAAAAAAAAGACCATCAGTCCATACACTTTTATATGATCTTTTTTATGGTTGATTTGTTTACGTGGAAGTGATTAGACAGATCCGATTTTTCTGATATATTTTTGACTATCATAGTAACATGAGAGAACCAGGATTCTCATTTCAGTCTCAGGCATGCAAGGATAAACTCCTTTAATGCCTTATCATATACTGCTTTTACTTCAGAATATTTTCTTCACAATTATTAATTCTAATATTGTTGACATTGTTTAGAATGAAATTATTGTATACTTTAAGCCCTTTCTACCAGAAATGAAATGCTTCTTTTCTCTATTGTACACATCCATATCCTTGTACCCTCTTTGTTAATGAAGCACCGATGGAATCACTCCACACCTGTTAAGCAGATTTCTTATATGTATTTTGAATATTCCCTGATGCTGGGCATTTTGTGAATTTTTGATACACATAAGAGATTTTTTTTTTTTTTGTTCTTTTTCACTGCCATGAACATCTGTGATCTGAAGTGTTACTCTCAGATTGTACCGCTGGCTGAACCTATAGAAAAGTAGCTCACCTGTCTTTGTACATTGTATGTGCTATATTCCTCAGTGACTATTACTATTATTGAAATTCTTATTTTGTGAGTTTGTTGATGCGACAAGCAGATTTCTTACAGATTATCGCTGGCCTTGAACTTCAGTGTAATTTCTATGATGAAAAGTGAATGTATAGACAATCCGTCACAATCAGTTGATTCACAGTGAACGCGTCCTTGATGTGCTACCACTGCACACATGACAGGACGGATGACTGCCGCTCTCATTGTGGCCCTGCGAGACACACATCATCACTGCCCTTCTTGGAAGTCCAGATGAGTTTCTTTGTGCTGGCACAGATTTTACTTCTTTTTTTGGAACCGTTATTTCATGCCCCTGACAAAATGTGACTGTAATTCTGTTTTGTGTCATCAGTTGGTAGCAGCTGGGTGTTGCTGTTTATTTGTTTATGCTTCTGGACAGCACAAAACATGTATCTGAACAGGTCTCCAGTGAAAGGCACTGTAGCTGTAGGCTTTTTTTTGGTTTGTTTTTTGTGGTTGAGTCCCAGCAACTGCAGCGCATTGTCACTCTATTGGTCCAAAGCGAATGGGACGGCCAGTTTCACATCCGCAGGCTTTGGGCAAAGAACGTAATTCTGCCTTACAAAGCCAAAGAGCAAAAACTATGCCAGCAAAGTTTGCAGAACTTCAAAGTTCTGTTTGCAGTTACTACGGTTTTCCGACTGAAAACGGAGCACAGATGTGTGAAGATAAAAACGAATCGTCTGACACTTGTTTTGGTAATAACCCACTTTTGTCCAAAACTGTAGTTACTGTTTTGCCTTTTAGGCAAAGTTGAATTTGGCTTGGTGGTCTGTTCACAGCCTCTGAGAAACTTCACTGCCTCTTTTCTTCTCGTTAAGTTTTCAGAAAGTTGTGCAGCGCCACCCAACGGCAGAAGTAAACCAAACAAAAAAAAAAGACTTGCTTGGAAAGAGAAGCTTTTCCTGTCTTCCCTCAGGGACCTGCTTTGGTAGTGTAGGGACTAGCTTGGCTTTGGTGGTTTTGTCAAAGGAACGAAGTACATTAACCCAAAACAAGGCTGTAAAGTTACAGAAATAAAGGCTAGAGTGCATTTGTGCTCATTTAGTATGTGTTTAGAAACTGAACAGCCCTCCATTGGAGTTGAAGATTGAACTGAATGTCCTTTTTTACCTTTACTGTTCTGTTTTAACTGAAAGAGGATCAGTCGTTTTCTTCATTATTTAAAGACATTGCTTACTTTGAATACCTCACATAAAGAGGCCTGTGGCTCTTTATGATTTCGACATGTTCCCTAAACTGTCCAGTCACATCCATTCCTCTGTCCTGCCTGTAAAGGTGTTCCTTTGGGCTGAGCTAAAGACGAGATGGCCACTTGCTCTCTCTGATGGCTCGGCTGTGAACCCTCTCTGCAGATCTAGACATGATGATTCTTTCTTTTCTTTTTTTTGCCCTGGGTTTTATTTTGTAATGGACAAAGTCATTTTTACAAAATATTTTGACCTGTCTGGTTTGACTGCTATGAAATGACTTGTCATTCTGACTCTTGAATAAAAAAGGGAATAACTAAGATGGTTGGTTTTCCTTCCTTTCTTGCACTTTTAAACAGATGAAATATGAGAATGAAAATTGATACATTTATAGGTAAGGTATTGCGTTGAAGTAGATGTTTCAAAATGAGTATTTTGTAAAAATATTCTTTCATATCACATTTTATACATTCACTTAATTTTATGTACTAAGGGGCACTTGAGAATTAAGCATGTATGTAATATCCATCACAAAATCTGAATATATGTTTCTAGGTATATCTCACATTCTCACAATCTCGTGCAACGTCTCTGTCCTGAAAGTGTGTAATACCTGTGTAAAAGTTTTAATCTGATTGGTCAATGTGTTCCTGCTTCACTACAAACAGCAGTTACATATACTGAGATTAATTCTGGGGTGTGTCGCCATCTAGAGGAAAACATTATTGGATTTGTTCATATTTATTTTTTTAGATCCTATACCCCGACTGCCTTTCAGGAAATAGTATTAAAGACACAGCCATAAAGCGAAGTTTTATACCTTGATATTAAACATATAAAGATTCATCATTACACTAAAAGAAAAAAATATGACCCCTATGTCTAAAATGTCTTCTGATTATTGTTGACATCACAGGGTATCAGTAGGGTGCGAACAATAACATTTGCCAATAACAAAGCCAATCGTATTAACATTAAGTAACGTTAAGTAATTTGTTTATATTAATGTCAATTAACATCAACACAAACATAGACAATCACATCCCTATCCCACTGTCCCCACCTCATTAAGATTGTTTCACATGGACATACTTCATTAGGAAAATGTAATTTGTCTACTTAAGATGTGTATAATTCAAGTAGAAGCAGAAGTAGAAATAACCAATAACATACAAAGCTATACAACACAACAGTATAAAATAAAGGTACACTATATAAAAAATATAGAATTTGTATGTGTATTTGAGTATGTACATATTCATTTACACAGTGGGTATATGTTCATATCATCTTACATAGTGGATATAAATATATGTATGAATTAACAGAAAAGTCGTCTAGTCAACTAACAAAAGTTGACGCTCCCGAGAGAAGTCACGAGTTTTGTGTTTTTTTCCTCTCTCTGTGCGCGCGCTTGTGTACACAATGCAATCTCTGCCTCTGATTGGCTGACACTGATACGCGTTCCTTGACTTAACCAATTATTATAGTGCCTTTATAAAAAGTGCGGTAACGTTTGCGCGAGGGGAATCTAAACACAAAACCACAACAAGACGAGATACATAGCCGCACAGGTGACAGACACACATCATATGTGTGGAGATACTTTACTCTAGACCGCACAAACAACACAGTGACCTGTACAATCTGCAAGTCGGTGTTAAAGTACAGTAGTAGTAGGGCACGGCATCCGTTAGCTAACTTTGCTAACGCTAGCACTGCAGAGAGTCGTGGCTGCCACGGCTTAAGCTGTTCCCACTTTCTGGTGTGCGGTTGAATTTACCAGAAAATTCAAGGTATTATACTATGTTTTGTTTTGGTTAATTGTCATGTTGACTGTTAATGTTACAGAGAACTTTGAGCAAAAGTTGCTCAACCTGTGTTCCTCCGCCGCATGTGTTTCATGACGTAATCAACGACTAGTCGAGTCGACTTCGATTTCGTTGACTGATAAGTCGATATGAAAAAATCTGAAATCATTAATGCCCTAGTATGAACACAATATTTGTGTTGTGCAGTATTTTTTGGACCGTTTTTCAGGGCATTTGATTTCAAAAGAACAAAGTGCGAAATGTCACCTTCACTTTGATGCCCTTTATACCCATAGTGGGTGATCCACAATCCTTCCATTGTAGGTGACATAGTTGTTAATGCATTGACCAGCTGTATTTTCCTGAATCTCTCCAAGAGTGTCGCCAGACAGAATGAATAAAAATTTTGTTAGCCCATAATATAGTAATGGGGAAAAATACTGGTCATAATTTATGTGAGCATATAAACAAATTCAAAGGTGTATAGAAATGAATTACCTCATTACCCAGTTTGTTACACTGTAGTCTGAAATTAAGACAAATAAAATTTTCCCCTTTTTTTACTCAATACAACTTATAATATCCAGCCGATAGATATGATAGCAACAGTTCAGAATAAACACAATCACTGCGATTGATACATTTTCTCCAACCTGTGTCCGTTCTTGGTGCAACTACCTTTTGCTTTAATTAACACCTTTAGTTTGTTGGGATACTTCTCTACCAACTATACATATCTAGATTTTTAATAGGGTTTAAGTCTGGGTTCTGACTACCACACAAGAACATTCACCTTCTTCTCCTTCAGCCATTGTGTGGTCAATTTTACGGTGTGCTTTGGACCCTTGTCATGTTGATAGATGAACCTTCTTCCCATTGACAATTTTTTGCAGCAGGAATTTGATGATATTTTGTCAATTTTTTAAATTCATTTTTACTTTTATTCTCCCAGTTTTCCCTGCTGCAGAAAAGAAATGGATGCTACCAAAACGGGATGCTACCACCACCATGCTTCACTGCTGGTATGTCGTTCTTTGGATGGTGAGCTGTATTGGCTTTCTGCCAGATGTACCATTTAGTGTTGAGGCCAAATAGTTTGATTTTGGTTCCACCTGATGATAACAGCATTTTTCAGTTGGCCTCGGAATCTTCAAAGTACATTTTGACAAAGCTCAATCAGGACTTAATGTGATCTTTCTTGTTTTTTCTCACAACCCTCTCATAGAGACATAATTTGTGGAGCAGTTATTGTCACATGCACACAATGACCACTCTTTGCCATAAATTGCTGTAACTGCTTTGTAGGCTTCTCTGATCAATTTCCTCCTTGCTCTTCCATCCAGTTTGTAGAGACCGGAATCCAGGGATGGTCCTAATAGTACCAAACACATCCCTTTCTTATTATAGACTTTACTGTGCTCCTGGGGATTGATAAGACCTTAGATAAAGACAACTTTATCCCTGAGTTGTTTTGACAGTGCCTTGTCATCCATAGTTGACGGTTTACCTTAAGTTGCACTGCCAAGCACTGGAATGCTCCTGGAATATCTGTTTTTATGCTGAACTAAGAATTAATCACTTTCTTCATTGCAAGATCTGAACTTGAATATACAAAGGAAGACTTTCACATTGTTCTATGCTGTATTCATGCATGATTAGAAGGGGTCACTTTTTTACTGTAAAATAATCTAAATTTCACAGTAAAATAAACTAAAATAATCCATTGTAGAGTATATGCAGGGAAATATGAAATGAAAAGCCTAAAGGAAGCTACAAAGTGTAACAGGTAACTGATTTTTATATGATTTTTATGGCAGTTTTGGAAGATTTTGACCTAAACTTAATGTTGATCACGCAATGAAGACAATAATGTATACAGAAGAGCACAGGACGCCCCAGTGGATTGTTTGAGAGCATTGAATCCATCAGTGACTAAATCTGTGAGGAATTTGGTCTTTGTCTTTGTACAGAATGAGAACATACCAAAAACCGTTGAAGTCTTTGGACCAAAACCTTTTTTTTCTTGTTCTTTATCAGGCATTGAAACTAGGCCAGTACTCGTACCCTTTTTGTCTTATGACTGTTCAGGTTTAAGTGCCTACACTATTTGTTTTGGTGTTTTGACCCTAATGTCCTTTAAATGACAGGCATTAGATTATTTAATTCAAATTAATTCTTTCAACATTTGGTGATTTTTCTGATTAAAAAATGCTCATAATTTATACAAAAGAATGTCACATTTCATGTGCTACTTTCACATTTGTATTTAGTTCCAGTCTATATAGAGTCTATATAAATAATCGTTAGGCAATTTATTTGTTTTTAAGTGAATCTTGAGATGTACACTATATGGACAAAAGTATTGGGACAAACGTGTTTTTTAAGGTTTGGGCTAGACCCCTTACTTGAAGGTAGGGATAGGCGATATGGCCAAGATATCATATCATATATCGTTTCTTTGGTTAAATCACAATTTCAACTTTATCACTATTTTTTTTATTTGTAATTATAGAGTTTTTTTGCATTCTGCAAGTTACTAATCAGTACAACCAAACAATTTTCCTTTGTAAAAAAAATTAGTCCTAAAGAACTAAACAGCATTTAGGCCAAATTCGGAATAGATTTTAATCAGTTTGTGCAATTTTGCCAACATTTTTATTTAAAGTTAAATAAATACTTAATTTTACTTCAGAACAACAAATCAACAAGAACAAACAATTTAAAATGGTAAACAATAACAAAAGACAACTGATGCAATTCTTAAACTATTACTGAATTATTCAACACAGTTATTTTAACATGACAAAGTTCAATACTGTGTCTAAAATATGATTATAAAAAACCCATCAACTTGGGAACATGTTTTTCCAGCATCGTTTTTAAGCATTTATCAGAGCCACAAGAGATAGACAGAATGTAGTCTATATAGACCAGGGGTCGGCAACCTTTAACACTCAAAGAGCCATTTGGTCCCGGTTTCCACAAAAGAGAAAACCCTATCTAAAATGAAGATAACACTGCATATATTGTTTTTAACTTTTATGCTATGTATAAACCTAGGCTAGTGTGTTGCTTGTGAAATTTTATTCATTCAAAGGAAACATTTTGAACATTTAATGTTACAAGATCACAATAATCTTTTGAACTACACTAAAAAAAAATAAAATACACTTAACACGTAGAATGGCTGATGGCATCAGTTGACGTCAATTCATCAGAGTGGTGTAGGCACATGTATACACATATTTTAGAAATTATTGTTGCTTTTTACTCTTGTGCTTGAGAGACACCATCGACCAGAATTAAATTCCTCGTATGTGTTCACTACATACTTGACGATTCTGATTCTGATATGGCGACTGGTGCTGTACGACGCGTGAATAAATGCTGGCAGACTGCATGACTCAACACCCAAACATAATACAGGAGCGTAAGATCAGGAAGCATCTTGTGAGAAACTAGGCACTTGGTCAATTGACGCTTGCAGGCGTTGTAGGTATAGACAGTTAGCCGCTGTTCTAGGGTTAAATTATTATTTATTTTCAAAAGCCACAGGGAGCTGCAACATAAGGATGAAAGAGACGCATGCAACTCCAGAGCTGTGGGTTGCTGACCCCTGATATAGACAATACTACTACTACTACTTTGGCTGATTGTCAGTACATAGATCACTATCACAATCTCATATCATCATATTGCCCATCCCTACTTGAAGGGCAATCTTAATCCTTCAGCATACCAAGAAAATTTAGACAATGCCATTTATCCAACGTTGTGGACACAGTTTGGGGAAGAACCTTTTCTGTTCCATAAAGCAAGCTCCATAAAGTCAAATTCTGGGAGCAGTGGTTCCTATAACTGGCAGTTGATGCTTGTCCAAAAACACATTATTTTTATGGACATATAACCCACAATTCTAAATCTGTAGCATGATGCTGTGTCAGTTTTATTTTATTTTTTATTGTTGGTATTTTTGGCATGAAATAAAGCACTAGTGGCCTTATCTTTTGCAAGCATTTCATACGCATTCACCGTTAAGTTCTTACCCTTTAGTTGGATTATGGTGGTGTGAGCACATGATGAGTCTGTGTGGGTTTGTGATATCCTTTAAAGGGTATGCCTTTTGATCTCTGATTCGGTGAGCTTGATCCAGACTGTTGTCTCTTCCCAACAGATGTCTGCCTCAAATGATTAATTCCTTGCCTCAGGCAAAGCTTAATGCAGAATCACCGTGGAGCTACAAAATACCAAATTACCTCTTTGAAATACCCAGAAGAATGCAAGCTAGATGGAGTATATATCACCGTAATTGAAGGTTCTCTATTGGTCACTCATTTAGCACAAATGAGATGATGATATTTATTATGTTGTTGCTGTTGAAGGCCTCTTGAGCATACAACAAACGTAATGCTTTATTTGCAACTAGTAGAAAGCCTTCCAAGATGAGCGGAAGCTGTTAAAGCGGCAAAGGGGACCAACTCCATATAAAAGTCTATCTATTTGAATGCTATGCCAAGTCCCTGTTTGTGTAACGGTCAGGTGTTGCAATACTTTGATCCATATAATGTAATCAATGGATGTGAACTTGTAACCATTTTGTGTGATCAGCCACAATCTGTACTTCCTAACACTTACTGTCTAGTGGGAAATGTTCAGATATTTACAGTAAATGGACATTTACATTTATGGCATTTAGCAGATGCTTTTATCCATTCCGTAACTACAGGAGACAGTCTCCCTGGAGCAACTCAGGGACCCAGTGGTGGTCCGCTGAAGGTAGGATTCAAACCCATGACCTTTTGGTCAGGCAAGTATCCTACCCACTGAACTTCCTCCACCTGTCGGGTTTTTCATCTTGGTAAAAGTAGCACTTGTTTGAAATTCTCTGATGTAATTTCTATTAATCGATGTTCCCAACGTCTGGAGGTGCAACTGCCATGCCAGTGTCACCGTCCTACTTTGATGCCACTTATTCAGATGTGGTAGACCAACTGTTTCAGTGGTTCCTTTGGAAACATTTGAGATTTCCTCTCCTACAGTGCCAGTTAGGCTGTCCTAATGCTCCAAAACAAATCATCCCTCGCTGGCCACCCACTCTGCCAGGGTTTGGTGGCCTCCAGGGTACTCTTTCAAGGATCTCCTGCTGGAGTCGTCCGTGCAGCTGTCACTTGAGCTACAACTTGCACATTCGCATAGTTTTACCAGCTGGGTGTCCCCGCACCTTCTTTTGTACAAATGTGCGCTGCAGGCATATGGCAGTGCAGTCTGACAGTGAGGAATCCTTCCTCACAATTTTAAATTCTGACCCTGCTCCACTGCCTTCGCCTTTTTGTTGTTTTTACTTGTCAGAGTTTGTCTCATCATAGAACCATGTCTAGTAAGTCTTGTTTTGTGCAAACCTTTGAACTCCCAAGTGAGCCGCAGCTCAAGAATGGTTCCTTAACTGAGCATGTTGTGAATGGCAGTGTTGTTTTTATTTCATTTTATTTATCCAAATGTACTATGCAAATGCTCTTCCCAGAGGCAGCATTTTAGAGGAACCTGTTGTTTCTTGGATGAGGGTGGCACTCCATCACAAACTAATTCCTGAATATTCATAAAGAAAAATGTGTTTTCCTACAACTGTCTTCACAAGATGAGAAGTCATGTTATATTACTATACTCCTTCATTCTGCTCATATGGTCTATGTGATGTACGATCATGTGTTGACTTATATGTTGTTTATGTGCATACTTGGTTGTTAGCATAGCCTCCGTTTACATTTGCCTGTGTGATATCTCTGTACAGCAGACTGGATATACACCACCCTGAGATTGGAGAGATGAAACAATGGAGGGAAATGTGAGAGAGAGAGAGAGAGAGAGTATGCAAGAGGGAGGAGGGGGACTGGGATACAGAGAGGGGAGGAGATATGGGATGGCACTTGTCTCTTATATTTCTAGTGGCCCCACACACTCTCCCCTGGACCACTCTTGTTTTGTGGTCCGTGGACTACCAAACATCTCCATCCCTTCTTCTGCACTACGCATCTCCTCTCCAGCTTTTCTGTGTTCAATGTCTACATTTTGCTTATAGGTTTCCGGAAATGGCTTCTGTTACCTTCAAGATCGACAAGCAGCACCCAAATATGGAAAATTATTTCTAATTTCAGAACGATTTCTTTTATAATTTTGCAGAAGGTAAGATTTTTTTCTTCATACATTTCACAGACTCAACAGGTGTTTGTTTCTACAAAACTGTCATGTAGCATATAATATTGCTCTATATTTTACACGCAGTGAAGGAGACACCAAAGCTGTGAACTTGGCTTTTAAAAGCAGACATTCTTTTTCTAAATAAGTAAAACATCTTGTGCATGTTTATGTTTTCTTTTATGTTTTTGTAAATTATATTGAAAAACTAACATTTTTTATTCAATCCTTGAATTGATTTAATCTATTACTTTTTGTAGTCCAGATGATCACAGAAACAGTTATACAATATATTCATTATTAGACTTTCTTATAATTCATTTGAATGATAATATTCATTATTTTTAGGGGGATTGTATATTTCAGTCTTATTTTAGTCTTTTTTCTTTCTTGTTATTAATTCCACTATTCTACTAGAATTTTGATGGACATTAAAATAAAATGTTTTACAAAAGTTATGAACTTGTAACAAAAAGCCTCATATAAGCCGTAGGCAATCTCAGCCTCGTCCGTTTCGTAACCACAAACTAGCGCAGGTGCGTAGACAGCATCCTGTCATGTCGGGAGTGTTTTGAGGTGGTAAATGATCTAACATCAACATGGCCGCCTTGCTCCTCCTTTCACTGCTCCCTCCCTCCCTTCTTCTTTCTCCTTCTGTGCGTTTTGACTCTTTGCCGCTGTTCCAGAGGCTGCTGAACCTGCTACAGGAGGCTCCCTCTCCGCCCTGCCGGCTCCCAAGGCCCAGCCCAGCGCCCCATGCTCAGAGGCAGACTTCCGGCTGCACACATGTCTTCTGTCATTGCCCCTGCCAAGCCGTCCAGCACGATGGGCCCCAAAGAGGTGGAACTGATCCTGGTGAAGGAGCAGAATGGGGTGCAGTTCACCGCTTCCACCCTAGTCACCCCCACCGGCCAGACTCACCCGTCGGGTGAACAGCGTGAAACCTGGGGCAAGAAAATTGACTTCCTGCTGTCCGTCATCGGCTTCGCCGTGGACCTGGCTAATGTGTGGAGGTTCCCTTACCTGTGCTATAAGAACGGTGGCGGTAAGGTGGAAGTTAAAAAAACGACTACTTAACACTCACAAACCTGCCAGTTGGTCCAAAATTCAATTACTCACTCCTAAAAATAAACAATAACTTATTTCGCACTGTTTTTTGCATTTGTAAGCCTCTGTGGCCTCAGGTTGAAAAACGTATCAATAAAATCTGAATATTGATGTAATGAGGTGTAAAGAGAAAAATTACTTGGCAAGAAGAGACATGGAATGATACATGATGGTAAGGGAAAAGGCAAGGTTGCCTGTGATCTTATGACTTTAAATATATTTTGTTTGAAACAATCCAGAACAATCTTGTACTCTAATATATCAGAGGAAACCAGCTGCATACTTTTTTTTTTTTTACAAGAAACACACTGCGCTTAAATAAAATGGGTTGATTATATGAGACATAACAGGTCCGCTCTACTCCCCAGATATACTATTTTGTATATAGTGTATACATGGTGAGTTTATAAAAGTGGGCAATAAGTAGAAGTACATGGTGTTGCTAAGAAAGTGTAGATATATTGTATAGTCAATGTTGGTTTTTTTTTCCCAGGTGCCTTCCTTGTACCCTACCTACTCTTCATGGTGATCGCGGGAATGCCACTGTTCTATATGGAATTAGCGTTGGGTCAGTACAACCGAGAAGGAGCTGCAGGTGTCTGGAAGATTTGTCCAATTTTTAAAGGTAAGGCTGTAGAGATGTTCTCTTCATATGAACGTGGCAAGATCAGAATAAGGATTTTGGCAATCCAGCCTCAGAAATTAGGCAGTTGGTGTGTAGTGGGTGCACAAGTGCAGATGTGTGTGTTTGTGTCCCTCGCCGTCGAAGGACGCGGTCAGTCAGCCGAAAGACAGGTACCGTTTATCTGCGTCTGAAAACACTAACAGTCAAAAGAGAGACAGTAAAATTGGCTTTTAGTATCAAATCCACTCTGTCTTCTCCCTCATTTGGTGGCAAGCAAATTTTCTGCCAGTCCACCTGTGAAATGGTTGTAGGAATAGCATGCATGATGGGACTCTGGCTCCCAGTGACCTTTCCTGTCACTTCTTCCACAACTTTTATCAGCTGTGCTCTGCCTGAACCTACTGGGGCTTGCTGGTGATTGGTGGCATTGTGGGTACACACAGTAACTATCCTGGCCAAGCCCATAGACTGCATGTGACAAGACCTTTACGAGATTTTACATTTTTACTCTTCAGGGTTTTCTTTACTCAAAGATAGACAGTCTTTACCCAAAAGCAAGCAATTACCAGCTACCGTCACACATACAAATGTAATAGCTCAGATCCTTGATACAGCTTTGCTCATTCGTGGTGTTTTCTCAAGCTGCGTCAGAGAGAGCCACCTGGAAAGCTCCTCCAACAGTTTTACACAGGTTTCACATGCTGATACCTTCTTGGTTGTTAAGAACTACTTGTTGAAGGAACATTTTCAACACAATACTTACACATTATTGTTTTTCATATGTGAAGACACATTTTAGTATCTAAATTTATCAAAATGGCTTAAGTAAGGCATGCAACTGCTCAGTTATGGTTCAGCTGCTACTGTAAATAGCTGTAACTGATTGAGTAAATTGTAGATTACTTTTCTTTTTTTTGTTACTAGATTTACAACGACTTAACCATCAATTGTCTGTCATCTATGTGGTGAAGATATCTGCTCTCTGTAACCATAGCAGGCTGTCAGGCAGGAGGAGAGAGATAGAGAGACAGACATCTTAATCACAAGCTCTGCTTTCTGTGCGCCTGTCACTCTGCAGGAGATTACTGTAATTACTGCTGATCAACGCGTTCACTTCCTCAGGATCGATGTTCTCCAAAGCGCTGAAAATCACACATGTTCATTTAATAAGGGAATTCTGTCTTTCCACTGCCAGCACCTGAGTCTCTGCTTTCTGCCAGAAAACTTATTAGTGCAAGGTGTGCTTGTGAACAGAGACCTGTTGAACTTTTTCTGTCTTGACTACGAAGCTTAAGGTCTTTCAGGTCATACTGCCGGGCCTGTAATGTGGCCTTGGCACTGGGAATGAGTGGGATGGCCCAGCTTGGAAGCTGCAGATGGTACTGACTCGTCTGCTCTCTCTGGTGCTGAGAAAAAAAATGTGACTAATTTCTCCACGGTTTGGGCCCGAGGGCTGTCTTAATGTTTCGACGACACTGTGGACTAATACATGGCGCTATCATTTTAAAAAATGTTAGACCGCCAGCACAGAGGTTTAAAATTGTGATTTCAGATAGAAGAAAGTGAAAGTTCGTCATTCCAAAAAGCTGGTAAATATCAGTTTTACCTTCTAAAATATACCTACTAGTTTTGTTTACCTATAATCTACTAATATACAACATATACCTGATGCTCTTATTCAGACTTTTGTCTGCTTATAAATATGGCCTTACACTACTGCAAACAGACCCGAGACCAAAATGGCTTCAATGTTTGAATACAGTAAGCTGTTTAAAAATCTAGAGGAAGTCTATTCCACCACCTATTTTCCAGGTTAGAGAATTGTCGAAATTTGAGGGCTGGCAAATTAAACTGAGCTTTACGGGCTCAAGGTACAGTGTAGGATTTGTGCTTTTTACATCAAGTAGGAAGGAATTCTTAGCTTTGTTTGAATTGGAACTGCTGAAACATACCCTTGATCCAGCACCACACATTCGACTCTTCAACAAACCCTGTCTGCTGGCCTGTGAATGCACTAGATGTCTGTATGTTGTCCTGCGGTATTCCGTATCTGTTCCGTATTCCGAACAACAGCAATTCTGTGGTCAGTAATTGACCCTTGATGAAGTATATAGAGACCCTGTGAGGGAAGTGGACCCCATAAAGTAGCCAATGAGTGGAATTACAATGTAACAGTTTCTAATATAGCAAATAATGCGTGTAAATAGTTTATAATACTTTTTCTTTGCAGGCGTCGGATTCACAGTGATCCTCATTTCTCTCTATGTGGGTTTCTACTATAACGTGATCATCGCCTGGGCTCTGTTCTACCTCTTCTCCTCATTCTCGGGTGAACTGCCCTGGGTCAACTGCAACAACACCTGGAACAGTGCCAACTGTTCAGACTTAAATGCCACCTTACTGAATGACTCCCACAAGGCCACCCCGGCCTTGGAGTACTTTGAGTAAGTCAAAAAATGTTGCCATGCCCATGGCCAATCTTTGGGTACTATGAATGGAGTTATACAGAGTAGGTGTGTGTGCCATAGAGAGTCAGTGTCTTCTTTTATGAAGTTTTATTCTTTATCCTTACTGTTTTTGCATGTTAGAATCATGGCAACAAAACATATCTAGACATTTTTAAAATCAGAAATATTGGTCTACCAAATATAAATATTTTGACCCAATCTGTCTCACAAATGATTGGTTCAAACACATCAACAAGGACAGATATTCCACTTTTCCATTCATTTACAATGAGGTACAGAGTGATTGGGTTAATTTAGTGATTTTAACTAAATAAATGTTCAAACGAAAACAAAAGTCAGGAACTTGGACGAAAATGTATATATGTTTGTGAAAAATATGAATATGTCCACTGGTACAGTGCGCCTGTCAGTAATATTTATAATAAACGTTAGTAGAACATCAGACATCACCAAGCAATTGTATGAATTCTCTGATGTCTGACTTGAGGACCATTGCCATTATTAGAGGGTTTTTAGTGACAGAGCTGTCCCATTATTTCCACTGCAGGCGTGGGGTACTACATCTGCAGGACAGCGGGGGGATTGATGATCTAGGCTTGCCTCGGTGGCAGCTCACATCCTGCCTGGCCGTGGTCATCGTGGTGCTCTACTTCAGCCTGTGGAAAGGAGTCAAAACCTCTGGGAAGGTAGACTTTTTTGTGCCCCCCTAAGAAACTGAATTAAATATGCTGTCAGTACATTCTAAACTAAATATAATATACTGTAATATTACCTAATATCACCTTTGGCTTGCTCATCAGAGGCATTTCATTCACACACATTCATACACACACATTTATTTCATTTTGTAAAGCTGCTTTGTGACAATGACCACTGTTAAAAGCGCTATATAAATAAAATTGAATTGAATTGAATTATTATAGATTTTTTTGTATGGATCAGATTTATACAGTAAGGAATAGTACCACTCTAACACTGATCATGGTGGTTTGGAGCAGGAGTTTTCAAACATTTTCAGGCACAAACCCCTTTCCCAATAAAAAGAAATCCACACTCATCAAATGTTAGACACATTGTGCAAATATGTAATTTCAAAGAAAAAATCATTAATTACAAACTATTATCAATTTGGTAAAGAACTGATCCAATCCTTTTGACATGTTGCCCACATCAAATACAAGTGTTATCTCAGGTGTGATCTTTATTATGGATGTCACCATTTTCACCATCGGTTCAGAGACGTGACTAAATGTCATGCTCACAATAGGCTGCAACGTGTGCAGTGCAGTGAAAAATACAAATGGTGATGCATTGAATAATATGCAATAAGGATGCATAATAGTTATAGTAACAAGATTGGCACTTATTCATAGCAAGTAACATTTAATCAAATTCAAATTACAATAAAAGTCTTCTTGTACTGACCCAGATTTGGTATGAGTTGAAAGTTTACAATCTCCACTTTCAACAGAAAAATGAGCTCACCCAGGTTCTGTCACCTTTCAGTTATTGCCAACATTAACATTTTTAGCAGCTGGCTGCAGTTCTTCTGTGGGACACCAGATGGGCTCTCCCCACGCACATCAATAAGATTTGGGTGCCCATAGCCCTGTCACATGTTCAAGAACCGACTGTTCACCTCCACTATAATGAGACAATCAATGTTATTCACATCACCTGGAAGATTTTAATGTTATGATTGTTTGGTGTAAAATTACATGTTTTTGTCATCATGATAAATAATGACACAAAAAGAGTTACTGAAACAAAATCTGTGATAATCAACAGAAATTTCAGCTTTTGCATGATTTTTTTGCGTGTGTGCGTGTGTGTGCATGCGTGTGCGTGCATAGGTGGTGTGGATCACGGCCACCATGCCCTATGTGGTTCTGACTGTACTGCTGCTCCGTGGTGTCACCCTGCCTGGAGCCATCGATGGCATTAAAGCATACTTGAGTGTAGACTTCCTTCGTTTGTGTGATGCTCAGGTACACACACACACACACACACACACACACACATGCAAACTGGAAACATACACACAGTAATGTAATATATACATTCAAACATACAACAATATATACATACACAAACACAGTGCATATGAGATTTAAATTAAATTGAGCTCATCTACATGCAGACACACACACACACATCACAGCTGCAAGACCCCCCAAAAATAAGAGGCCAACTGAGGCCTCCACACCTACAACATGCATGAAACTGGCCAACACACTATGACTACATAGACTTAATTAAGCCAAGTCTTTGAAGTATTCAAGTCTGAGTCAAGCGCAAGAGACTCAAAATGCAAAAACTACAGATTTTTTTGCTGTTACTTTTACAGAAGGAAGGCATTTTGCATCAGAACAGAGGAAACAATTTCAATACAATAGGCATCATGCAGTGCCCTCAAATCAGAGCACTGCACATTATTTACCATCTAATTCAATCAAATTTATTCATGTTTTTCTTCATGAACATTTGATGTCTTGATACTGAACCTGAGACCAGAGATCAGCTCTTCAGTGTTCATGTGTATGTTCAAACCAGGTGTGACACGGATAAGGAACTTTTTGATGTTGTGAGGTACTGTACAGTTGTTTATTATAAACAGTAAAAGAGGATAAAGCTGATCTTTTGGTTACTGAGTTAAGGTTAGAGCTGGGTTAGGTATAGAATAGCAGCTTGTACACTTATCCTGAAGAACATGACACACTCCCCTGTACATATACATTAAGCAGTTTGTCTTTAAGCATGTTGCTTGTGCAAATGAAGTGGCTACTGGTCTTAAGTTTTCCAGAATCACTGTTGCTCCCCGTACAGACACCACATTGCAGAAAGGCCTCAAAGCTGCAATTTCAGAATTAGATTAGGCACATGCAAGCAGCAGCAATTTGCAAAATTACCCTGTATTCACAAGTGCCTTTCATCTTTCTGTTGAATGAGTTTCCTGCAATTATCCCTAATGATAGGTGTTGTGTGGCGTCTTTTGTGTGGCCGGCCGGACCGTTTGTTTCGCAGGTTTGGATTGAGGCTGCCACGCAGATATGCTTCTCTTTAGGAGTGGGGTTTGGTGTGCTAATCGCCTTCTCCAGCTACAACAAATTTAGCAACAACTGCTACAGGTACGCATGCTGAATCCTCAGTCTATATCACTCACACACACACACACACACACACACAAACGCACACGCATGACGTATTGCCTATCAGCTTTTACTAGCTTTTCAGAATGTTTTATTATAATGTTTCCTTTGTCGTCCTGCAACAACACATTACATAAAAAGCTGGTAAAATAGACATTATTGCAAACCACACATATAGTGTCCCTTTGTTCTGATGTTGGCACTCAGTTTAGATCACCTTCAGAACAAAGGATTTTCATTCATTCTTTTAACAGTAACAGTTTTGACAAGAAAACTGTTAAATTATTATTTGGATGAAGCTCTTCTGGCCAAGGAAGACTCTTTAAAGACCATGAAGCTGAATGTTGCAATACAACATAGGGAGAATTACTTAGACTAATGGGAGAAGTTGCAAGGTTAAATAAGTCACATGATAAGGAAATCATTTGATGAAAACTCATATTAAAATATTTTTAAAGACATGACATGCATCTTTAGTTCTGCACTGGAGCAACAAGCTCAAACCCTGCCAGATTGCTGCAAATCACACTGATTTGTTATGTAATCAGTAATAAGTTGCTTTGAGGTTTTCAGGTGCTGTGTGACAACTACTACTTATAAGATTGAACAAAAATAAAGAAAATATCTAGAAAATTGCAACTGCTACTATTCATAGTTATGCAACCTTTGTATCTACACTATTAAAATATACGCACATCCTCAACAGAGGCTTTTTTTTATATTAATGCAAAACTATTGATCATTTGTTAAATTTAACATAGAATGTTTGCCCTTTTAAGTCTTTTCCCAGTATAGAGGCTGCCCCACTCTTGTGGACATTTTACCAGAGGTGTCCGAACAATTGATATGGACAATGTCCTGCATAGTTTGGTCATTTCTTAAAGTGATATCACAGATCTGTGCTGAACACCAAACCTCCTGCACTGCAATTGAAGAACCCAACTTTTAATTGTGTTCATTGTGTTTTGTTTCCTTCAGAGATGCCATCATCACCAGTTCAATCAACTCACTCACAAGCTTTTTCTCTGGCTTCGTGATCTTCTCATTCCTGGGCTACATGTCCCAGAAACACAACGTGGCCCTGGATAAAGTAGCTACCGATGGTGGGTGTGTGTGTATGTCTTTGTTTTTCTGTGTATGTCTTCTTATATCTGTTATAAGTGATCCTCTCCAGTTCACTAGGTACTGTACAATAATACTCAATTTACTGTCACACCAATAGAACTGAATAGTTAGTCTTAAATGTTATATGACTCTTCGTAGGCAGCCTGAGTCTCTCCTAGTGCAAATAATGGACATCTTTGTTTGATTTTAACCCATCATTGTTATTGAACCCTAGTCAATGGATCAATGTCTGCTGGAAGTGTTATTAATCATGGCACTGACACATTTACTGCAAATACCAGTCATACAGCGACATACAGTTAATTGTGCCTTTGTATTTTGAGTCAGAAATCAATGTCTGTCAGTTCAGATACAGACCACAATTTGTCACTGTCTTATCAGCATGGAAATATGTAACCGTAAAAGTGTTGTAAGAAAGAGTGTACCATTCAGAAATCAATTTCATTAATTATTGTTAAATCATAAATGTATTTTGAATGGTTCTCTCTTATATTTATAATCAATGAACTTTGCAAATACATGCTTTTCCAGTGCAATGATTTTAATGATAGACATCAGAACAAGCAGCGATAGCCAAATCTGTCCAAATCTGACAATTTTCCTCTGAACAACAAAAATGTTTTTTTAGAAATTCTATCCAGAGAACATCTATTTAAGATATCCACATTCTTCTTGTCTTGTCTAATAAGATTAAATAAGTTAACAAACCTAGTCCTTATATAACAACCTGTCATGTGATGTTGGATGGTAATATTTAAGTTTTATAATATTAAATGAGTATAAATGACCTATTTAAATGTGCTGCTGCTATTGATTATGTTTGTATCTGTTGGTCTATGTGTCTGAAGTTTTGAGAGGTTTCTGTATCCTGTAGAATGTTCTTTATGTTTGATTGAATGGCTCCTAAAATAAGATCTTGTTGCTGATTGCGTACCATCATGAATGTTTATACATCAAGTTAAATTCTGCAGGGATACATTTAAAGCTATAAATTAAAATTAATTTTTTTCTTTCTTTTTTTTTTTACCTGAGGCTCTAAATGAATTTAGATGTTTAATGCAAGTCACCAAAATAAAGTATAATGTTTTCATTTTATTTCTTACTCATAATTCATTTTAAAGAGTAAAACTTTCAAATTATTTTTTCACATCTCTAGGCTTCTAATCATAAAGCTACAGTAGAGAAAAGAGACCAAAGAAAATAATTTTTTCATGAAAAGTGCAAACTGAACTTCAGCATAATCTTACAATAATAATAACAATTAGTGGTTTTAGATATGATTCATACAGATAATTGCAAAGGGCTCACTAATCAACTCACCAGTAAATGATGGAAAGAATTGTTTTTAAAAGATGAAGAAATGTGATTTGATCTTCTGCTCTGTTGTCCAGGTCCAGGCCTGGTGTTTATCATTTACCCTGAGGCCATAGCCACATTGCCAGGCTCCTCGGTTTGGGCCGTCATTTTCTTCATCATGCTGCTCACTTTGGGAATCGATAGCGCGGTAAACACAGAAGGCTGGGGATCTAATGTCCTAATATAAATGAGTCCATATGATTGATCACCACTCAAAAATGCCATTGCAAGTAAACACAGCTAATGTTTATAAATCCAGAGAAAAGTTATGGTGCAGAATAATGGTGGTATGCTACTTTTGCCCTCTGTAGCTAACCAGGCTGACTGTTTTTGAGCCATACTAAAGCTTCAGCTTCATGTTTTTGAGTTCATAATGTGTTTTCATCATTTTAATTTAATTTTAAGTATTAACTGAATGATTGTTACTTTTATATAAAAATGAAATTTCATAAAAACATAAAAAAATTGCTTAATGTAAAACTCAGAACAAGTTCTGTGCGAGGGCTTTATCTATCCATCTATAAATCCATCTGTCTGTATATTTGTTCATTCATTTATTCGTGCATTCATGTATATTTTTTCAGATGGGTGGTATGGAATCTGTGATCACAGGGCTCATTGATGAATTCAAGTTCCTGCACAGACACAGAGAGCTCTTCACACTCGTCATCGTGGTCTCCACATTCCTCATCTCCCTCTTCTGCGTCACAAACGTGAGCAAGATACAAACATATAGACTCGAAAGAATTTACAGTATTAATAATGTGATTTAGTTTTTAAGGTGTCTAATATATTCTATGTACAGAAAATATACAGACCATCATTTAAAAATTCAACATGGCAATAGGACGTTAGTTCTGGAGCACTGTTTTAGTAATTCCAGTTTTTAGTAACTTAGTCACCCACTAAACCCAGTAATTCAACAAACAGGTTGAATCAGGTGTGTTTGGGGAACTGGTGCACTATGCTGGACACTGTGCACCGCTTCCCTAAACTCTAGGAACCTGTATGTAGGTCCACACTTCCTTACTCTAATGATCTTGGAACTTACACTGATCAGTGATAACATTAAAACCACTGACAGGTAAAGTGAATGATATATTGGGCAGTAAGTAAACCAAGTTGATGTGGTGGAAGCAGAAAATGACCAAGTGTATGGATCTGAGCGACATTTGACAAAGAGGGAGGACAACCAGCGAATCAGCAATCAACAGTAACATGGGTGCACAAATCTCACTGATGCACGTGGGGAGCAATAGCTAGCCCATCTAGTCCAGAGCACCTATGCAGACTCCATGCAGTCCAAATTTGTCAGATCTCAATCCAACCGAGCATCTGTGGAAAAAAGTCTGGCCATGTTGGCTACACCTCACAACTTGCAGGATCTGCCACCAACGTCTTGGTGCCAGATACCACAGCAGACCTACGGAGGTCTTGTCCAAACCTCGACAGGTCAGAGCCTTTTTGGCATCTTGGAACTGACCTACATAATATTAGGCAGATCATTTTAATGCTAAACTTTATTGCAGTTTAAAAGGTTAAATGTAAAGTTATTTATAAAATATATACATTTTACATCTAAAAATGTTAAATACTTCTTTTACATTTCATGTGACAAATGTTTATGTGAAAGAATTAGATTTTCACCCTTTTTTTCTCCCCCTTTCTCTTTGCCCCTCTCTATCTATCTTCTTCTGTTTTTCTCTTCCTTTGCTCCCTATATCCTTCATACTCTTTCCCCAGGGAGGCATCTATGTGTTTACTTTGCTGGACCACTTTGCAGCAGGAACATCGATTCTCTTTGGAGTGCTGATTGAAGCCATCGGCATCGCTTGGTTTTACGGTGAGGGCGCGTGGCTTCCTGACATGGCCAGGGAAGCTGATGCACCATTAGTGGAGTGATGGCCTATCAGCCAAGAGATAGACAGCTGTGCTCCTGTAGCGCTTCACCTCATTACTGGCATGAGTGGCATTACACGACAAGATGGCCAGTCTTCAGTTGTGGAATGTTGCCTTGTTGACTATTAATTTTAAATCCCATCTACTTTAATCCACTTTTCAGAAACCTTAATGGTGTACATTTAAAGACTGTAGCACTTCTAGTCATGCATGAATTGTGAGCCATCTTTTAGAATTTTTCTAAAAGATCAGTGGCTGTTTTTTCACCACAGAGTTACTCTGTATCTTTGTGGATAGTGGACCTGCCAGTGACAGTGACATGTAAAACACCCAAACACAGCTGTGTCCTATACACTCGTTAGAACTCCATGTACTACCATATCAGTATCACTGATCCACCAGTCATAAATACTCTGGTAACCTACTATCTTGTGTTCCGAAACTGACCAACGCTGAATGGGTAGACCGGTTGATTGTGCCTGGGCTACAGTCTCTAATTATACACCTGTACAGCAATCCTGTAAGTGGAGCTCATTACAATAAGTCAGTAAGATATATGATTGAAATGCAGTGAATATGAATATAGCATTTATGGAAGAAAATGAGAGGGCTTTGTGTGCTGTTGTGAGATAGTGTATGTATTTATAATGAATATCCCTATTCATGTATGTATCTTAGTTTAAAGTGAGCTCAACAAATGAGCACAGCATGGTGCTGCTTTGCACTCAAACACTCATTCCTGCACATGGAAAGCAGGTTCTTGTCAAAGGAGAACTTTCTGAATGTTCCCTGGGGGCAAGCTTGGCTGAAGGAAAGACCTGAACTTCAAAGAGCATACGCGGACTCGGGACAAGTAGCTGACTGAGATATCAATAGGGGAAGAGCACTGATTGCCTTTTGACCCCAGTGGCCACCAGGTCATAGACTGTGGACCCCAGTGGTGGCTTTTGTTGAGGGTAAGACATGCAAATCTAGCCTGAGGCTTCATGGCCTTTTTGGAAAGGCCCATTGGTAGCAGCAGTCATCTGCGGCTGTAGCCCTCTCGCGTTGACACAGCTTTGCTTCAGTAGGCAGGAAGTCTCTACGTATTTATGTTTCAAGCTTTGATTAGTGCCTTGCGGGCAGCAGGCTATGGAGAGCAATTTGCTGACCATGGAAGGTATCATGCACACTCAAGTCCATCGTCCTCATTTGTTCTTATCAGTGCTCTTTGGGAAGCATTTTCAGTCCTTAAGCCATTGCTGCACATAGGAATCAGAGCTCATTGTACAATTGATCCAAAAACTCCAACTACCTTGTTTTTTCTGTCCAGTGAAGCTGAACTTTCATGCAGTTTAATTGCTGGTTGTTTGTGATTTCAGGAGTGGATCGTTTCAGTGATGATATCCAGGAAATGATCGGTCAGCGGCCAGGCTTATACTGGAGACTCTGCTGGAAATTTGTCAGTCCCTGTTTCCTGCTGGTATGGTGCTTTTATATTAGGGGAAGTAAGCACATAAATCCAGAGCATGGGTGGGCATGACACATGGGTTTCTTCAGTGGTTTGAATTTGTCAGTTATACAATGCGGTTGCTGGGAGAGTGCTTTAGATATACCATAAATATTCATGCTGATTAATACCAGCTTTACTAGAAAAATAAAAATGCAGTTTGCATTATACATTTTATACACTTTTATTATTTTATTTAAAAACACATTATGTCCAAAACGGTTACAAATGTTGAACTTAAATTCTTCAAATGCAGTAGAATCAATGTATATACGTATATTAATATAGTAGCCTAGCATTGCCTTAAGTTTTACTCATCTGTTACGCAATAAATATAAGTTTGAAATATTAGTTCAATCTAAACATTTGTTTAATGCAAATATCATTAAGCAATAATATTTGCCACAAAGCTAGGCCTGCTAAAGAAGGGAATCCTGGTGTATCCTGCAAGTTACGCAGTTGATAGCATGCAAGAAGCCGAATGGGGCAAAGAAAAGGCGAGAATTGTGCGAAAACAGTATAATGACCATCACAAAAGACTGAGGTGTTACCGGTCTCAGTGGCACTCCTGTTCACTTTTTCAGATTCTGGATTCTAAAAGGCCTCTCAATTAAGACAGCGTGACTCTAACTACTATAGATTGAAAAGAAAATTGTTTTAAAAAAATGTTTTTTTGTATACTATTTAGAACTTTGATAACTGCATGCCTAAATCGTCATACTTTAAACTGCTTTGTCTTGGTAAGTAATTGCAAGTAGTCATTTATTATAGCATTACCACATAAGCTAGTCTGTTTGAGATTATTTAACCACTAATTTTAGGCGAATGTGTGATAACGTGTTTTGTAAGATACCAGTCAGTGTGGTATAAGCTTCTGGGATTTTGCTGTACTAGCTTAATATCTCCAAGATCTGCAAAACATGCTTTATGCTTCATTACATTTGCAATGAGTTGAGATAATTATATAAATAAGTTGAGCTTTCTATTTGATGAATGTGTTTTCTAAATTTAAAATTTAAACATTTGAGGAAAGAGACAGTAAAGTAACCGAATGTTTGTGTTTATTCCCTTGGAAACTAGTTCATGGTCGTCGTCAGCTTTGCAACGTTTAACCCTCCAAAATATGGCTCCTACTACTTTCCCATGTGGGCTAACATGGTGGGCTGGTGTTTGTCCATCTCTTCTATGATCATGGTGCCTCTTTATGCCATCTACAAGTTCTGCAGTCTGCCTGGAAGCTTCTGTGCTGTATGTTAATCCGAATACTTCTACAGTTAACAATCATTCACAGCTCTAATCAGGAGAAACTCATGAAATCACTGGAAACTGATATTAACATTCCTGGCCAGGTTCTCCAACTACACTAATACAATTATACACTGATCAACCATAACATTACCACCCCCCACCTCCCCTAATATTGTGCATGTCCACTTCATGCCACCAGAATGGCTCTGATCTATTGAGACCTCTGAAGGTGTGCTGTGGTATCTGTCACCAACATATTAGCAGTAGATCCTTCAAGACCTGTAAGTTGTGAGGTGGGGCCTCTATAGACTAAGAGTTTGTCTAGCGCCTGTAATAGATGCTTGATCAGACTGAGGAACTGAAAGTACAAATCAGCACATTTAACTCTTTCCTGTGTTTCTCAAACCATTCCTGGACAATTTTTGCAGTGTGGCAGTGAGGATTATCCTTCTGAAAGAGGCCACTGCCTTTAGAGGATATTACTGTCATGAAGGGTCTTCAATGTTTAGGCAAGTGGTATATGTCAAAGTAACATACACATGAATGCCAGGACCCAAGATTTACCAGGAGATCATTACCCAGAGCATCACACAGCCCATGCCAGGCACTTGTCAAAGTCCCTCAGATCCTTCTGCTTGCTCTTTTTCTGGCCTCTAGCAAACTTCAAGAACTGACTGTTCATTTACTGTCTAATATATCCCACCTTTTAATGGGTCCACTGGTAACACTGATTCAGTACATATTGTAATGTATTGAATCAGTGTTATTCACTACACCTGTCAGTGCTTTAATGGCTAATCAGTGTATAACAAAATATAATGTGCTTTGAAGCTGTCTATACCTGTGGTATGCTGTTACTTTTCTCGATCCTAATTGGGACTTTGAATGATTTATAAGCTGTATCTCAAAATTAATAAAAAAAAATGAAATCATGGTTGAATAAGAATAGATATACAAATGTAGGAAAGTATAAAACCTTTTTCTTTTGCTGTAGAAACTGGCCTATGCCATCACCCCAGAGACGGAGCACCACATGGTGGAGCGTGGGGAAGTGCGGCAGTTCACAGTAAGTCCCAAGAGTTTCTAAAATTCAGAGCTGGGCAAAGTGTTTCAGGAAAAAAAAATTATTTGCATACATTTCATGGGTGAATTATGCTAAAAATGACATTTATATCACCAAAAAAGCTGTAATGGCAGTCTGATCCTAAAGATAAGATTTTTGTCGTTTTGTTAGATAGCACTTGAAATAATTAATATCTGTTATGACCATAATCATAGTTGATGAATAGTTCATCGTCATCATGCATTAGTTTGTAGAAGGTGAGGTTTTGGACACTGCTGAGCTGTGCAATTTACATTGACCTCTCTATAAACTGATGGGTTGATTTGTATCTTTGCACATTTTACATGCCGAGTTGCCGGTTATAGCTTTGAATATACACCTGTGTGTCCTACTCATGAACTTGTCCTTGTGTTTTTTGAAGCTTCATCACTGGCTGGTGGTGTGAGCGCAGCACCATTACTGGAAGATGAGACATGGCCAGCTCTAGTGGGGTTCGGGCCGCTGTGCGCCAAACCAACCATAAATCTAGTTGTTTCTTTCTTGCGTAATTGAACATGTGGCTGTACCGTGATTTTTCGATCACAACATGGTTGACATTCTGTCAATATCAGTTTAATTCTCAGTATAAGATGACTGTTATGATGGCCGATGTTGTCTCCCAATGACTGTTTATTGTTTACTGACTTTTTTGTGTGATTAGAGTACAACTGAGGCTTATTCATCAATGTGATTAAAGTGTCAAAAACTATATAATGAATAATAATTCTAGAAAAAAAACAGTAATGCTTTACTAGTGATATTACATGACATGTATATCCTCTTTGTGTTTGAAAAGAGCAAAATAATGGACAGTATATTTCACCAAAAACAAATCCCAGTATGGTCTGTATAAGAGAAGTCTATATCAGTTCTACTGGGCCACTGGGATGCAGCACACAGTTTTTGCCCATGCTGTCATTTATTTTCAGTTTTATTACAAGTCATTTCTGACCTCAGATATTTGGTGTGATATACAAAGAAACCAGACAGTGCAAACATCAAATCTGTAGCTGTTAGGGTTATAGATGTATTGGTACTTTTGTGAGGTAATTAGTTTTCATACAAAGTGTTTTATTTAAAACCATGGAGCTGCTAATTTACGTCTAAGTCTCTGGAATAATCAGTATTGAATGACTAATAGCAGAGGTGGTGTCAGGATCTTGAAAATCTGGGTAACTAGGAGTTGGTGGGGGGCTTTGGTGGTAGAAAGGTAATCATTTTGTTGACAGGGGTGGTTTTGGTGGGAGTGTTTAGTTTGATGGGTTTGAATCAATATCTGAGTCTATTTGAGATCCGGGGCTTTGAGATCTCAGGCCTAAAGAGGCCCCTGGCTATTGGAATATATCAACCAGTACACTCAGTATGAACATGTCTTTATTAATGAATACAGCTTTGTTTCTTAACATATTGGAAAGATCTTTAATTTAATTACATTTATTAAACGACTGCTTTAATTTGCCACCCACTGTATAATATCAATAAAGAGTTAATGTATAAACAATTTTGAAAGTGGTTTGCCTTTTTATAAACATCCATACTGTGTATCTGACTTCACAGCTTGGTCTGGATGTCTTTATTATCTCTCTCCTGTTGTGTTTACCAAGCTATACTGCATCTGTTTATTTAGTTTGAAACGGTGTGCTCTATGGTGAGCTGGCGCCCCATCCAGGATAAGTCCCTGCCATGCGTCCATTGACCCCTTGATAGGCTCTGGGTACCTTAAATGGTATTTGTGGAATTTCAAACAGTTGGGGACATGTTCTATAATGCAGAAAGCCATTCATATTTCCTATTTCAATGCAGCGTTTAAAGAGAATTTAAGCTAAGAGTCATCCCTTATTAGCTTCCAGGCTGAACCGGAGAACCATCACTGTTTTTGATACAAAAAAAAAAAAAAAACATGTAAAATGTCTCCAGATCTATTTTGTAGTTGTTGCAGCACAAAACAAAATTTCTAAAAGAACTAAAAGAAAGTGCATAATAATAATAATAATAATAACAGTGATATCCATATAATTTATAGATTTCACATTATGCAAAGAAGTGTGAGTTTCTGGTGTTTATTTTTATTTGATGGCTGAGGACTGATCGGACTTACAAAGACAAATGACAAGCTTACCAATAAAAAACACTCATATTATTGGATGTTTTATCCACGTCAGTATAGATATCGGACACTAAACTGCCGTAGGGATTGCCCCCAGCAAAACTACTGCACTCACTACAGTCACTTTTTCTTTCTAAAATACATATATAATATTTTCCTTTTATCTGTTGAGCCTGTAATGAATAAAACAATAGATTAAATAGACAAAATATTCATTTTTGTAAAAAACTAAATGGTAATTTCATTCTGCATTTATGGTTTCATATTCTTAACCTAATACTGTTATATAACTCATGTGGCTTAAACTATCATGAGCAAGAGGCCAGCAGTGCCTGCTAGTGGTCGGCACAAAACAGTCTGCATGCAGTTTTTATTTGTTCTTACACAAAAAATGATTCTGGCGAGACTTAGAAAAAAGTCCACCTGTGTCCATTATAATACTTTACCAAATATACACTCTGGTCACTTTATTAGATTTTTTAAAATTGTCTCCTTGCTAGTGTACAGAAGTTAACACACGTTTACAGCGTTTAGGAGACGTACATCAGCTCTTAAGTAGTCCATGTCTGTTCTTCATACCTGTAAAGCTACACTAAGATCAACACCTGCATTTTATCAAGTTACTGGCAGCTAAGTTACACACCTTAACAAGCCCAGTAAAAAGAAAAAAGTCAGAGGTTAATACACAGTTATGAGGGTAAGGGCCTGAGGTTTTTTAAATATAACAAAAATTATGGAAAAAAAGATAAACTTGAGGACTTATTAGTCACCATGGTGCTACTTGACAACACTTGAAGACAGTGAGAGACTCCGCAGATCTGATTGCAAGAAGGAGTTTGTTCCACCACTCAGGGCACCAAGAGTCTTGATGCATGTCTTCCTTTTATTTTGAGCAACGGAGGTTCAAGACGAGCACGAGCGACACGCTGCTTGATCAGTGCTGATAAATAAGGAGCTGCAAGTCTGTTCTTGGCCTTGAAGGCAAGTGTTAGGGTTTTGAACTAAATGCGAGCGGCCAAAGGGAACCAGTGAAGGTTCCATAGTCCAGTCAGTAGTAGCAGTAACTGTGCGGCAGGGTCAGATTCTTCTGATGTTGTAAAGAAGGTATCTGCATGTCCTGGTCAACGCGTGACAAGAATGACAGTTCTTCATCTAGCATGACACCAAGATTTCTTACCTTCTCTGAGGGGACAATAAAAGTTTGCAAAAGAAACTATGAGGTTGTGGCTTGGTAATGGACTCCATGTAATGAGTAGAAGTTCAGTTTTGCACACCAAAGACAAGCACACAGTGTGAGCAATGTGAAATTCTTTCTCTGCATTTAACCCATTCACCATGTGAAGCAGCGGGCAGCCACTGCACCCAGGGAGTAGTGTGTGGGGATGGTATCTTGCTTAAGGGTACCTCAGTGGTGGTCCTGGGATTCAAATCTATGGACTTCTGATCGCAGGGGCAACTCCCTAACCACCAGACCACCAGCTGGTCCTAGACATCAGTGGCCCTGTGGTCAAACCAAAGACGAGTGAGGTGGCACAAGAAAATGTGTTCATGCCAACAAATTGCCTTTTGTCTGTAATTGTACTTTTATAGAGGTAACATGTATGGTAGATTTAACTGTAAGAAGCTGATAAACTAGACAGTGCAAGTTAGAGAATTGTAATAAAAGTGCAATATCAGCTTTCAAAGTCAGGTTATCACTTTCAGTGTCATTTTTGAACACACAGCGTTTCCTCAGCCTTAGGGCTTCCCAGGACAGGAAGAGTGAAATGACTGTGTTACAATATATTTCACTTACAGTGTGGATTATTGTACGTTGACAGTACATTGCAATTTACCATTATGACTTTATCTCTGCATTAGTTAAGCCTGCAGGCTGCAGCAAATATGCCAGTAGAGTAGTTCTTCTGGCTGGGGCCAAGCAGCTACCACAAAAACGGACCCCTAACACCATTAAAACAAACAGTCTGCTAATCTTTACTGCCTTTCAGTCCTGGCCTCTGATCTCTGAATCCAGCTAACTGGACCACCAAGTAAAAGTCAGAGATGTAAAGATGGAGAATGCTGAATACAGAACCATGTGCCTGTACAAACAACGTACTGATAACTGTACAGACCAACAGAATGTTTGGAAATGGAAAAAGAGACACCGGTCATGCGGAATTACTTTGAAATACACTGTTGTTTGTCTTCTTGCTGTCTTTCCATGTGCTGCACGTTCCCTTGTACATCTTATCACGCTCACAATTTAAGATAAAAACAGACTTCTCACAATTTAAGATAAAAAATCCATCCAAAATACTTTACAGTTTGACATCTCAACCACTATATTCATATGTTTATTAAACATTCAAAATAACAAATCTATTAAGATTGAGGTAGCATTCTCCGTCTTAAACACTTTAAGAAAATGCTAGTTATGAAGGAGCAGCGACACTCCCTGCCTCAACTGAAAATCCATCATTCTAAATCGCCACATTGGTTTATTGATGTACACAAAGCGCATTTTCTTGCAAGCCGCCTCACCTGTCAATAAACCTTTCTGACCGAAAGGCTACATTCTTACATAACAACATGTTTCCTGCTTAATAAAAGGGAAAGCCGTCAACTGGAGTGGCCAAATAATTGTTTTGGCCACTTTCGAGATGGCTCCCGTGCTCCTGAATCCCACCCAGTGATTATGGAAAGGAGGCCCAATCTAAAATGTGTTTAGCGTCTGAGTGCCAGGGAGGCATGGTCGGGGTTTGGAACACCTGAGCTCAAGCAGATAAATGGAATTATGGCAGAGATGCAGGAGAAGCAGACCTGTGCATTAGGCAAATAAAACAAGCAGACCCTGCACATTAGGCACATTAGAGCCAGAGATCCAGGCCTGACGATGACTAGAAACACCTGACACTGCATCAGATGTATTACACAAGCAGGGCTGAATAGGGCTCTTGTTTCACCTGGAGCATAACTCCTTTGCCTCAAATACAAACATATATATAGATAGATATATATATAGATCTATGAATATAGGTACAGTATATATATCTATAGGTATATGTACATATATAATACACCTATATATATATATATATATATATATGTGTGTGCGTGTGTGTGTGTGTGTGCGCGTGTGCGTGTGTGGAGAGGCGTAAATATGTGTAAGAATAGATACAAATTAATATATCTACATCTACACACTCATTTTAAAATACATCATGCAAATCTATTCTATGAGCTTCAAAATAATTTGGTATTTTATTAAAATATCTCACAGTAACATACAAGCCATGAAAACTTAATTGACATAAATAAGATTAATAAGCCAAGGCAGCATTTACAGCAGATCACACAGTCTTATTCACTGCTATTAATGATGAAATGGAAATGTTTGGTTATTGTGTGAAGGACAGTGGTGATTATCTGCCCCAGGGTGGTTGGTTGTGCTGCCGGAGTCTTGTCCTTTTACATGGCGTGTCCTCAGCGTCTGCGTTGTCAAGGAAGACCAATTATGAAGCACTTTGGGCGACACGAGGACACCGTGCAAACTCAGTCATTACTACAGTCAGTAAGCAACAGCAATTACCTGTAATTTCAGGTTTTCTTTCAGTAATTGAATCTAAAAGCGTACACACTTTGAACATAAACAATGACTCTTTTACACAAACACACACACACTTTGTTTTTATTTATGTACGGTGGGGGTCACCTGTAGGAAATGTCACGCTGACTAGTTCTCACTGTGGGTTTATATGCTTCTATGTCACAGGCACCAGGGAGTGACTGACGTAATACTGTACCAGTGTGAATCTTGTCACTAATGCACTTACTCACACAACTCACTCAGCTAAACCAACCTTGAGGCTATTGTCATTAAAAAATGACTTCTTCAAGGATTCTTCAGTAAACAGTAAACATATAGAACAAAACACACAAACTCCTTAATTTTACCCTTTAAAATGATCTCTCATACAGGAAGAATGGTGGTGGTGTAGTGGGTAGGATACTTGCCTCTAGACTAAGAGGTCATGGGTTCGAATCCTACCTTCAGCATCACCACTGGGTCCCTGAGCAAGACCCTTAACCCCAAGTTGCTCCAGGGAGAGACTGCCCCCTGTAGTTAGGGAATGGAAGTCGCTTTGGATAAAAGCATCTGATAACTGCCTTAAATGTAAATGAATAAAGGTAATGGGTGCACAGATTAAGGTTAAAGAGTAGAACTACAGAATATTCCCCTTACCTTTTCAGTTAGAACCTCCTGACTGTTTCACACTCATGCTGTTACATTCCTGGTTGGGGGCTGCTAGATGCCGCTCTTTTCTGTTAGTATGTAGGTCTATTTTTTTTTTACATGTTTGTGTACACCGGCTCATAGCTTAGCAAATATCAGTTTCAGCAGAGCAGTGTTTTTGTATAAATGATGTTTAGTTTCTATTCGTTTGTGTGCTTTGGGTTTTGTGTATTTAGTTTGGCTTTTAGTTCCACTGACTTTCTGCTTGCATTCAAATTTACTCCTGTCACCGGTGTTTAGTTTTTGTTTGTGTTTAGGCCCTTGTGCGTTTTTGTGTTTGAAAATAAAAGCCTGTGTCTGCGCCTCCCTTCACTGCCTGGAGACAGGCTCTCCTGACACATGCCTTAAATCTAATTTTAAGGTAAAATTAATGCCCACTTAAGGGGTTTGCTGTATTTTCAGGGGTAAATTAAGGTAGGATTATGCACATAAGTACATTTTGTTTTGTAAGTACATTGTGTTAACAATCCTTTGTTATTACAAGTCAAAGAAAAACACCATATGTACACACTTATCTCAGTTTGAATCATCTTCAGTTGCAATCCAAGGAGCTAGAACTCATAGTACAGAGAACAACAAAACTATAGCCCTCTATTACACATTCACTTTCAGACAAAACCTGAATTACTGTAAGTCTTACTGCAGGAAATTACATGTTTGGTTGATTTTGTAAGATTAAAATATTAGAAACATACACAAACTAAAAAAAAAAACTAAAACAATGTGGTAGTGTGCACTATGTAGAGCTCTGGACCAAGGACTATGATAAAACCAAGACCTGTAATCTTGCTGACTTCAACCACAGCAGCCTCCCAACCCAGCCAAGCCCTCCAACCAGGGTCGTGCTGACCATCTGGCGTATTTGACATTTTCCCAGTGGGCCGACGTGCTGTTTGGGCCGACCGTTTATTTATCGGTCTGGACGGTCTAGAAGACTTGTAGATTGGCGGCGCAACTGACACTACGTTTTCCCAATCAACTTTTTAAACACGACCCCTTCTCTTTGGTCCATGTGCCTGTGTAATGCATTTGCCAAAAAATTAGCACAGGTGTTTATTTCGTAATCTCTTTCTTTTCTTTACTGACATGAGATGGAGAGAAAAAAACGTAAAGGTGTTGTAGAGAAACTGTGTGTGAAAAAATGGCTCTTCTAGAAGATGCTGCAGCTGCTCTGAAGGTATTTATGAACAATATACAGAAATGAAAGACATCCCCTCTCTCTCTCTCTCTCTCTCTCTCTCTCTCTCTCTCTCTCTCTCTCTCTCTCTCTCTCTCTTTCTCACACACACAC
>JBBPDC010000007.1:17159505-17177174 GCA_037974485.1 Hemigrammopetersius urotaenia | reverse complement strand
ACCCAGGGGGCTTCTAGGCTGGCTGGAACTGTTTCTGATCTGGGCAAGGGGACTAAGGGGACCTGAAGCTTGCCCTGGTCTGTGTCTATGGGGCCTAGGGGGTCCACCCGATCCCCTACCTCCACTAGCTTTCCTAGCCCGCTAGGCTCCCCGCTAGCTGGCCCTAGCGTGCCTGTAGGGGCCTGCGACCTGGGCTTCGGTGTGGGTGGATGGTGACAAAGGCGAGGAGCGGGTACGGTCCTCTTCCACGCCGGGCTCACCGCACCTCCCCATGCTGCCCTCGTTCTCTGGTGGCGTGGGGGAAACCGCCTGCTCCGGGACGGCTTGGGAGACGCCGCCCCCTTGGACGGCTCAGGAAGCGCTGCCCTCTTCGGCGGCACGGGAGACTTGCGTCTTGGTGAGGGGGACCTTCCGGCTGGTAGCTGCACTGACTCCCCACCTGCCTGAACCGAGGCTTCCGAAACCCCCTTGCGTCCTGCTTCCAACCCTGGAGCTGATTTCTGAAGCCGGGAGCTACTGCTTCCAACCCTGGAGCTGAAATCTTAAGCCGGGGAGTGGGCACGGGGGGCTTTGGCCTTGGAGCCGGTGGGAATCAGCGGCTCCGGCTGGTCCATGAAGGAGCGTGGTCTCTTTGAAATCGCTCCTTCACTCAATGTGAAGGTCAGTCCATCTGCTTTTTCCCAAAGAAAACAGGCAGACAGGCAGGAATCCATAGTGTGCATCCTTTATTCCAAACTGTGCATGAACAGAACAGGACAAGGGTAAAGGGTGATAAGGGTGATGGACTGACACAGAGTGCATACACAACCAAACTTAAATACAAAGAACACGACAGACAGAAACCAATCACAGAACACAATCATGTGACAGAACCCAGAACAGCTGAAACGTGATACGAAGCAGACTAAAATAAAAATAAAAGTCCCCAAAACCCAAACCAAACATAACCCTTAACGGTCACTGGCCGGGCCGTGACAAGTATATTTCAGCATTGGTAGTTGTGTTTGTATGCTGCTTTTTGTTTTACATTTTACTTTGTAAGAACCTTTCAAATTTGAGGGACAGAATTTCCCGGCCTCATGCCCGTTGGACTCGTGATAGGCTCTGTGTCCCCGTGACCCTAGTAAGAATTAAGTGTTTAATGAAAATTAATGAATGAATGAAATTACATCACATTTAAACACAGTCATCTTTCCAATATAAAAGTGAAGAAACTTTCTGAATGTCTCTCATATTTCAATCATAAGAGACCACAGAATCATTATCACTCAAGATGAAACTTTCATTCACATGTAAATTTCACATAAAATTCTTCACCTCTGCTCCCAGTATGAAAAGAAAGCACTTTGTCAAACACATTGATCATACAAGCAGATTAAGACAACAGATCATTTATTTCTTGCAAATCTAGTAAGTGACTTTGAAAGGATTATGAAAGGCCTTCATTTGCTAGATCATGATGATCATGCAAGTCCTGGCCACAAGTTTTGCAATCCCAGTGCTTGGCCTAAGTTAATACTAAAGGTCTTTCAAGGACAGACATGTCTAGCATGTGGCATCCCCATGGATTGTGAGGAATGTTTAATCTTGTTTGCTTATAAAAGCAGCTTTACTGTGATTGTGACTAGATTAACGATTAGATACTAATCATGAGCCACAGGAGACATTCTCATAAACAAGCTCATATCGGCATTATGGGTTTGTAGTGTCTGGCAGGCATTCACCTTTTGGAAATACTCAAAAGAAACGAAGGTAATGTTCATCCTATTCTGTATTGACTACACGAGCAGCATTGGGTTGTTTGCCAAAGATAATAATTTCCATGTTATCCTGTGTGTCCTTGTACAACACAAGGAACTATCAAGGAGACATGGCTACTAACAAAATAGGACTTAGATAGACCAGAGAGAGCGAGAGAGAGGATGTTTTTATAGTTATTACTTATTATAATTAAGTAAGGCGACCACTGAAACAACTCAGTAAAAGAACAATACTAGGAGCCGTTCACACAGTCTTGGTTTTTATGTTACACATGTGGTCAGACTGAACCTGTGAAAACACCATCCAGGTAATAATCTCTGAAGTAACTGTTTATACAGATTTACTGCTTCATGTACAACTGCAGGTCTTCAAAGAATTCATGAAAATATTCAGCAAAAATGTGTTTTTGCTCATGCAGTTTGAGTCAATGGCTAAACTCTGGGCTACTGTTTGACATCAACCATTTCAGCACAGAGACTAAAATCTGTTCATTCTGTACAAGAACGCCATTAATCTTTTCAAATGTATTCAACTTTCCACTGCAAATTGGAATGCAATTTATGTGTTCGCTTCTTTGAATAGGAGACGTACTTAATGCAGACAAAGAAGTCAAATACCTCTAGAGCAGTCATTACAGTAGCCAACAGCTTGACTTCTAATATCTTTCCATCGCGAAAGCGACGAATCCCTCCACCGCTCGCCATTGATTAAAGCTTAAATATGCGGTTTCTGTTCACCGTGGAGGGATTTTCCCCTATTCTGAATACACAAGCATGCTGGAAGACAACTATCGCCCTTGGGTAAATCAGTGTTTTTCACCATTTATCGAAAATTGTCAACAATGACAACCTTTGTGGAACTGGGGCAGCTAAGCTGAGTGCTAATCTGTATGCGGTAATGGTACGCTGGCCTATTCAACCAACAAAAAGACAACACATGGCACTTTATTGCTTTTCAAAGCTACTGTGGGGAGTTTGGAAAGGCACTGCTGATTGTGACATAGCCTTCACAATTATCATGATACAGAACACAGCAAGTACATTCGTTGTGCACTGTACTGTGATGTCTGCTGTGATGCTTCAGTGAAAGAACTGTTATATAAAAGCATTTTTTCTGTATTTCTTTTTCTACATCATTTCAACTCAGCAGTCAACTTTTGCAGTGGGTGAAATAAATGAACCATGAAAAATAAATAAATAAATTTCATGAAAAATAAATTAAATGTTTTTACATTAAACAAATAAACATTGCTTTGTAACGTTGCCATTTTTGAGATACTAGAGTTTTTAGGTGGTGTATCTTTGGACCAGTCAAAAGTCTGGACTTTTTAGTGGGCAGGAATGATAGATTTGCAATGGCTTTCTTTTCTGACTACAATGAAAAATAATTTGTGGCCTTTAGACGATGAAAGACATACATGCAACCAGTGATGTCCTTAAAATTGTACTATAGTCTTTATTTATTTACTAATGGAGATACTGTCAGCTAATGTGACAAAACCACCTCTCTGGGAGTACTGTACATTGCAAACTGTAGTGTGTCTCATATAGGATGTGTGGCAAAGGAAGAAATAGTGCCCCAGAGCCATAGCAGCAACAATGGATGCAAAAGACCCTGGAATGATTCTTATTTGGGACGGTCTGGCTGTGAAGTATGGCCTACATTTTACAGCAAAACAATTTAACTGTTTTTGCCAAATAAATACTGACTAAAAGACAACCGAGAGGCTCTTTGGGGAAATATCAAAATCACTCCAAACACAGAAATAGATGGGCAATCAACACGCATCCTTGTTCCTTAAGCACTCTTTCTTGCTCTTGATTTGCCAGAATCAAATGGAGACCAACTCATTTTCCATCTTGCCTCTGCACCTATGACTTTTCTCTGAGATTCTGTTACAGGCTTTGTTAGCATATAATTCCCATTACAGATTCCCAAGAGATCATCAAGCTTGAAAAAAGGTGAATGTGACAATAGCAAGTCAATTGAATACGTCTGTAATATTCTTACAACAATCTCATAATGAGAATTATTAAAAGAATGTTAAATAGCTGTTCATATAAAGATATTTTTGCAGTTATAATAGCTATAATATAATAGTTTTAATATTCTGCCTTATATTATTGAATGTCCTCGCTACCAAGTTCTCATATCTGACATCCTGTACGTGTCCCACACAGTTAATAGTTCACTGCACTCAGTTTGATGATAACTGTTTAGTGCTATGGAGCAAATTTGTATCTAACTAACCCACATTCAGTATGTGCCACCTAGTTACTCTGGTACGACACAAAATTTTAATTCTTGGCGCGTACAGAGTCCTAAGTTTAGAGTGGGGAGTGCTGTTTTGTTGCTGTAAGAATGCTGATCCAGGATCAGAGAGCTTGGGTTTCTACTGCTCTTGTTTAACAACACACATTTGCATGTCTTTCCTCACTGAGAAGAATAACACCTCTTTTTTGACTGAGAGACAAACCTGGAGTTCTTGCTCTTTTCACTTACCTCTTCATTTATAGTCTTTTGCGAGTGTTACCAAATTGTAGTAGCTGTTTTGTTTATACAGACCTGTCATTGTCTGCCTTGTTTGTCTCCAACTATTTGAACTTGAGCTATTTTGTTCATGTTCATGAGCATTTGTGAGTGTCATTTAGGTGGTATGCCTTACCAGCCCCTGAATTCTCACTAAATGTCTCTCTTGGTTCGTAATGACTTCTGCATGTAAATCAGCCCCAGTCTGGCAGCGCAGACAGACGTTTCCTTTGAAAGCGAAGGCTAAGAATAACAGACGCAGATCGTCTTCAGTTGGCATCAGAAGAGATCTACCCCTCCTTCCCCCAACCTTTAATGAAAGTGAGCTTTAAAATGTTGTGTTTAATTTGATTTAGCATTTTTATGAGGCAGCCCCCGCTCTTGATCACATTAAAATGTTTATAGTCACATTAGCCACCCTGCTTACAGTCAGTGCCATGGACTACTGTTAATAAATGTGCATGATTTCCATAAAATATTCAAAGAAGCCCATCATCGCTTCAGCATTTCATCTCTAGCCCCCAACTTCAATCAGTTTTGCATTCGAAATGCATTATGCATCTGCACAAAAGCGCTATAATCCACATGGCAATGTTTTTATATCTGCAAGTGAGGAGATGGAGAACATATACATGGACCATTCATTCCGCGCCGCTTAATTATTAAGCGTGTATTGATTTCTTGCGCACAATTCGGATTTACAACCCATTAAGTATTTAAAACACTCATTTAATTTTCTTGTTTACTAGACCATACAGTTGTGACAATATAAATCTTAAGAAAATAATTATGCAACACTACTGCAGACTGAATGGTCATTTTAACAGCCTAGCTTTAATTGCTGGCATTATTATTCACATATTCAATAAGAGAACTCATTTGCATGGCGTTTTAATAAGAGTGTGAACAATAAGGTTTCAGCTTCTGCCGTAGACGTAGCCTTGTTCTTCACACACTTCGTCGTCACTGAATAGTTGTCAGAATGAGCTTTGCGTTCTTCCAATTAGTGTTCATTTCTCACTTCTAAAGGCAGTGCAGAACATTTTTTCACACCTTCCCCTCTCTAGAACACAGTGCTTCTCGGGGTCCCCAGATCCCACATTCTTGTCACTTCATTTTGCTCGTACCTAACTCATAGAGATAGAGCAAAAATGTGGACTGTCGGGGGTCCCCTGTGGACCAATTAGGAATCTCAATTAAAGACATCTTCACAATATACAGTTTGTTTCATAATGTGTAGATATTAGGATCATTTACTGTTTGAAACAGTAATGCAGTGATTTCAGTAGAAACAGAAGAAAGTTGTTATTACTGTGTGTGACGTTGCAGTTTGTGTAGATTGGATGTTGTCATTGTTTTTGCAGTTGTTGTTTATAGGAGGTTTCTAATTGGTCTAAATCTGTCATTTTATGATGCGTGCAGTTTGGCAGTATTATAGAAGAACTGACAGTAGTCATGATATATTTACAATGATTAGCCTTCATTCTGATTAAACTGGAAATAATTAGGTTTGA
Organism: Hemigrammopetersius urotaenia; assembly: GCA_037974485.1. Lineage (NCBI taxonomy): Eukaryota > Metazoa > Chordata > Actinopteri > Characiformes > Alestidae > Hemigrammopetersius > Hemigrammopetersius urotaenia. The sequence goes on along the minus strand of JBBPDC010000007.1, from coordinate 17,171,370 downwards.
TGACAAAGCATTTTCATAGCAAATAGTAAAACTCTACTTTTGTAGGATACAAATATTTTTTGACATGATGATACAATATGACTAAACCTGTAGCAAAGGTAACTGATAAACAGAGATGTAAGATTAATTGCAGATCAGTAGCCATCCTTCTTTGTAACTGTCTCTCTTATGTCATGGCAGAAGTTTTAATCCCTTCCATGGGGTGTCAGTGTTGTGCCATCTTGTGCACTATACCTTTTCCTTATTCTCTCAATTTTTGGTCTTCATCAGATGATGGGGAGCAAAAGACAGAAGAGGAGGAGAGTGAAGAGAAAGAATCAGAAGAGCCTTCAGCAGCCGAGCCGGTCAGAACACCTGCTTAAGCATGACACCACTTAAGAGCAGTTACTGAAAAAAATGCTCTTTAACTTTTTAAACCATATGAAAAAACAATGTTTGTTAAACCTATTAGTGAAATAGTGGAACATTTCAGGCAAAGCCTTCTCACATCAAGTCCAAATTTGACAGAAAAATGCATCAAAACAATAGGCAAGTTGAGATTATTCACATTCACACAGTGTCAATCATCATTTGCTTGAAAAAAAATCATTATTTAGTTTGTTACAGTCACCCCCAAGTCTACAAATCTACTCAATATGTTTATTTAATTTGCTATGGCCACAGGTAAAAAAGTGTTTAAAATTATAATACAAGTGCCATTTAATCATGATTCAGGGACACCCAGCACCCACTCAGTGAGTCATCTTTAATGTCATAGAACAGCACCATGTCATTATTAATAGATGCATGATAAAGTTAGCATCATAAACATGTTTTTTCTGGGTGAGGTGTGATGTGGGGAGCAGTGGCACCTACTATCCACAAAATGGCCCTTAGAATAAACGGTTTGAGAACTGATGGTCTAGATTTCCTTGGGATGCATAAATAAGTGATAAATAAGTAATTACTGTAAGTACTGAGTTCATTGTTTACCTGCACAGTTAAAGATATTGACCACAGTTTGGCCTAATACAGTTTCTGTACACAAACTCAAACGCAGTGTGGATCGATCCAGGAACATTCTTTTATTACTGATTAGTTGGAAAGCAAATGAGAGGTAAAATGCAAATATCTGAGGGGGGGGGGTGTCACAGAATATCCATCAGTTGTGTCTTGACCTGAATACAAAACTCAAACTGATTAACAGGAACAAGTAGAAGACGGGGACGTTCACGAGGACGAGGGTCCAAAGACAGAAGAGACCACCGAAACCACAGAGGAAGGACCGACTGTAGAGGCTGAGAATGAGGCTGAAGAGGAGGTTCAGAATGGAGAGGGAGAGGAAGGACAAACTGGTGAAGAAGAGGAGGGACAAACTGGTGAAGAAGAGGAGGGACAAACTGGTGAAGAAGAGGAGGAACAAACTGGTGAAGAAGAGGAGGAACAAACTGGTGAAGAAGAGGAGGGACAAACTGGTGAAGAAGAGGAGGGACAAACTGGTGAGGAAGAGGCGGGACAGGCTGATGAAGGCGCTGCAAATGAAGGAGGGGCAGGAGACTGAGTGAAAGGAGAAGGAGGGAAAGAGATAAATGGGGTGAATGAGTGAGAGAGTTGAATGGGGTCATTGCTCTTCAGAAGACCTAGAAAGAGATAAATCAGGAAACAGTGCTGCTTTGATGATAGGAGAGGTGATGCTACTTAAAATGACTGCTTTAATTAGTCCCATTTGATTTTATTCAAGACTTTACAAGACTATATGAATGTTTGCTCTCATTTCGAGGCACAATGTGGTTAATGTATAGGCTCAAACACAGTCAAATAAGCTATTGGATGTAGTGTGCACTGGATGTGTGCTGATTTTAGTTGGTGAATGGAGGTGCTGAGTGATGTCTACGTCTAAATGTCTTGTATGTCTTCTCTATAATAAATATATATTTCCTGTCACAAGATTGTCAAATCACCAACGTAGTTAGGAGAAGGAAAAATGTGACTTTAAATTATTTTACATTTTATTTTTTTAAAAACTGGGCGAATTATATTGGTTCCTTTGTCTTGAAATGTTTACACAATATCACAATGTTGCCCCATATAGGTGAAAATACCAAAATAACTCATAGTTTGCTTTAGAACACACATCTAACTTGTCCTATATTTGCAATAAAAATGTACTCTAGACAGCCTGTTGTCAAAATTCTGCTCATCTGAATGAATACATTACTTCTGAACTGTATTTTAGCATGGTGCTTCATTGTGTGTTATTGTTTTATTTGTAACAATTGTCTTTAGTAAACAGAATCATTACAACACTAAAGTCTTTCCACTTCATTTATGCCACCATCCACTTCACTTCTACTAATTTGCAGCTTTATGAGGTCCTCCAACCTTTATTTACAGTATGTGTACAGTCATTATTTTGGTGGTGAATCATTCGTAACAACTGCTATGTTGACTGCTTCCCAGAAATTGACCATGAATTAAAGGTAAGTGGATGGCTAATATCAACTGTGATGAGCTACTGTCCCTGTACACCAGCAATGTGAAACTGGAAGTTTGGGCTTTCTAAGAAAATCAGTCATAATTTTACCCATTTCATTTCAAAATATATTCTATCAATGAGCAGAACAATCTTCCAGTTCAACAATCTTCCTTTTCCCCTCAGTGTCTTTGCCTGCAGAGGTTTATTACTGTTGCTGGCTGTTCAATTCCTCAGGGCCACAGCGCATGGAAAACAGGAACCCTGCAGTGTCGCATCATGCAGAGGGAAGGCTGCCAGAGCCACTGTGTGGTTTAGATGTCTCTGAGGAACAGCATTGGGTCAGATTCAAGTTTTACAAATGATGATAATACCTGATGATTTACATTTTGAAACATAATTCTGTTGTATTTAGTTGAATCACTATGAGCAGCATTTCTATTAACAGCCTCAGAAGTAGGAGGGCTAATCTAGAATCACATTTTGTGGCAGTGACCATCAAACAAGAGGGATTCTGACCCAAGGTCAGTTCTTTTTAGCCCTGGTGTTGTCTAAAATGTGTGATGTAGAGATGGGAGGTTTTTTTTTTATAGCTCACAGTAAATTATACTGTAGTCTAAATCACACTAACAAGCCTGTACCACCATAATGTCACCCTTGACTCCACCTGGAACGTCTCCCTCCTTCAACAGTGGAGTAACCACCTGCTCTCCTTTCTCCAAAGTTCCTACAGGCTTCAAGGCCGATGTGAACTACTACAGAATGGTAGATCTTGTCTCCCTCCTCTCCGAAGTTCTGGAGTGTGCTGTATATCAATGGTTCTCAACCTTTTCAACATTAATGCCCACCTATCTGTCACAGCAGGCCCACTTTGTCACATTGGATGATATTAAATAACCAAAAGTGGACCAATGGCCTGTCTCGATTTAAGATTTGCAGGCCAATCAAAAGCCTTTGCAGCCCACCAGTGGTCCGTGGCCCAGCGGTTGAGAAACCCGGCTGTATATAACGAACAGGGCTGCTCTTTTGCCAACGGATCAACTACACTCTGTAGTCGTGCTCCTACATATTAGACATGAACCTCATAAACCAACCAGAGAGTGGGAGCTCAAGGGTGTTTTAATAAAATCGATGGTGAGGGTCTATTTATGTACTTTAGAGCACAGACCGCAAAGTGTTTGACTCAGATGAGCTAAGTAGTCTGTGTTTTGGTACAGATGCAGCAGATAATGTACCGACATAACCCAGCAAATAGGACGCTTGTGTAAAAGCACTTGTTGTGTAAGAGGTTGCCCTGTCCTCTCTGCACAATTTCAGGTTAATGCAGCTTGGGTGAGTCATCACTGTCACAGGGGAGACACAGAAGAACGAGATAGAGAGGTATATTTGTAGAGAGAGTTTTCACCTGTGACTCATGCAGCTCCACACACATCCTGTACATCTATTTTGAGCTTGCAGATCCTGCACTAGTTCCATTCGAACAACAGCAGAGAGACCCAGAAAACAGAGCTGCCTCCATAGAACAAGCTATGCCCGCATTATTACTCTGAAGTGGCCCAAATTCAGTATTTGGACATGTTAGACATGTTTGTGGACACCCAAATCTCATCTATTCCAGCTGGATCTAAGCCTCTTTCATGTGGTTCTAAACCAAATATGTGTCTAATTCATGACCATGTGACCTTAATGTGACGGCTCAAATTGGGATTTATGTTTTTGGGTAACCTCAATCATAGAGTGATAGAGTCAAATACATCTTGCACCCTACACTGAGGAAAACAATGTGTTGTATTTATGTCATTCTAATGAATACATTATGAATAAAATATATTACATCAACATATTTTTGTCTTTAAGTTTATTTTCCTTTGTCAGAAATGATGATGTTAAACATTTCATTAATATGGAAATGAGGTAATTTCATATGGAAGTAGGGAAATTAATATGGAATTAGTATGGAAATGTATCATTTGACCTGAGCATGACAAGAGAGCTATAGTCTGTAACTGTCCACCAGTGAGTACCAGTATAATACAAGTCTCTCTAATAAAGTGAGTGAACTCATTTCTATTTGGATGGACTGTATGCTGCTGAGAGTGAAATGGAACAATGATGGGGCCCCAGTTAAAAACACAGCAAGCTTGAAAGATTCATTTCATAGAAAATATACTCCCACGGCAAGCTAACGTTAATTCCATCTTTATTAATTTGTCAAAAATAGTTCCAGGAACATAGATTTGTAGTTTTAAACTTTACTGATATTTTCTGGACACTTGGCACTTCTCAGATGCAACAAAAAAGCAATTTCAGTCTGAACTACAGCACTTGAGAAAGCTTTTCATAATGGTCATACAGAAAGCGTTCTCAACACAGTGACCAACCTTCCTTCATTCTGGAACATAGTGAGGCTGATATGTCACTCAGAACAGAGAAATCAAAGCAGATGGGCGAAGAAATGGACAGTTCGGATATGATACATACGTTTAAATACTTTTCACCTTAGTTTGGTTTTAGATCCAAACTTCAAAGTTTTGTAGACACAGCTTAGCTTTAATATACAATCTCAATAATCAAGGATGAATGTAGTGTTGAGTGTAGGTGTACCTGAAAGTAGATCAATTTAGAAAATGCCATGTTGCAGTACAGTTCCAAATGCTAGCACTGAAGTGTATCTAAGAGAAAAACAACTTAATTTCATTTTTGGTCCACAGCTATTCTGTAGTGGACTTGATACTTTTGTACTTTTTTATGTGGAGTTTTGGTAGCTACTGTTACTTTTGTAACTATTTCTTTGAAAAAAAACAAAAAACACTTTTACTCAAAGATTACTTGAGGCTACGACAGCAGGATATGTTCTTGTAAAATATAAAGAGAAAATATTTCAAGCAAAAGTTTAGATGCAGCCATTGATGTTTGTATTCTAACAAAAAAGCTGAAGGAAACAAAGGTGTGATAGCAAGAAAGCAATATCTTTTGGTTCCCATTCAGAATTGGCATGTTTGAATGAAGTATAATATAGTGTATTGTACAAAGCATTGGTTCGAAAACAAATTAATGTCTAGAGCTCTCTAAAAAGGGTGTTGCACCTAAAGTGAGTTATGGAAAAATTGAGTAATGCTGGTTGAAAGGTTAGCAGATGTTTGGAACTGTGGCCTTTACAGGTGCATGAGGGAAATATGCTCAAATGGCACATTTTTCACTTGACTACAAATGCTGAAAAGTGCACAGGCGCAATGATGCAAAGCAGCAACACAGACACGACACTGAAAAGCAGCATTGTCTGAAGTGAGTGTGTGCTCTAATAAACCAGTGTGCATGATGACTATAGTATAAGACATCCTCCACACACAAGAATGAGGCCGAAGAAGGAAATGCGGGCTCCGTATGAACAGATCATTTGCCTGAACGGAGATGGACCGGATCGGCTGTGACATAATCTGACGCTGTTATGTAATGCTGGCAAACCCTCAATGGCCAACCCTCAGTGCTTGAGCTATCGCTTATTCACTGGACTGATTCATAATTTGTTTAGTTTGCAGTGCCGCTGAGAAGATATGTGAGTATATGTAATAGACTATTTGTCTTACATAATGCAGGACTACATGGGCTCTTCCATTATGTGCGGAGAGGAAAGATGCTAATTGCATATTGATTTGATTCACGATTCTGCCTGCATCTGAATCAGGTAGGTGGACAACAATTCCACCTCTTTTACTTTACCAGCAGACAATTGATTTTGAATCAGAATGTCACTGACAGAGTGAAGAATATACGTTCATGTTGCTGTAAAATATATACTGGTAGTTTAAACTGAGATTGTGACTTTTAACAAACAGAATGATCATCTTTCTAAAGTAGCTTTTATGCCTTTTTAAGAACAAATATTATTATTATAACTGTTTTGTTTAATTGTAGAAGCAAAATGGGCATCTTGAGCTTAGGCCTTGTTAAACCATTGGATTTCCAACGTCTGTTTTAAGTCGAAATGAGAGAAAATGGTCAAAAAGAGGTTATGCAAGGTCTCAAAGAATGAAAAAAAATATAATCCCCACTGTTCTAATTGTTCTTTCCATTTGAGTGCCCATTTCTATGCTTTTGCAAATCTGTGACTGAGTTGTCTGCACAAAGGTTTAGCCCAGTCTGAACTAAACTGAACTTCAATAGAAAATTACCATTAAAGATCTTCTCTGAGATTTTAAGATGAGGATGTTACAATAATTAAGGCCAAAAGAAAGGGTGAGAAGTAGTTGGTTTAGTTTCATTAAAAAACTGTCTCTACTTACTGCTGGAAGTGCTTTGCTTTGTTGGTAAATGAAAGTTTCGGGGTCATGAAGAAATGAAGTCACTCTGAGCAGTATAGCAATCTTAAATTAAATACACACTGTTTAGTAATATCTATAAAAACAGTAATGTGAATGAAACAGCTTTAAAGTCATAGTGTGGCTTTGAACTGTGCAGGTTATTTCTGGTCTAAGCTTAATGTATGTTGAAGAAATCAGACTTAAGGACTGGTTCCAGTTGCTGCTAGCGATCATTACGCATGAGTGTGTCTGTGCTGTATAGTTTAGATTGAAGAGCACCGGTTTAACAAGTGATCTATAATACCTCAATTACCAGAAATACTCTTGATATAGACAGACGATATGCATCAGGAGAGCTGCAGTGTTTTCTAACTCTACTGGACCTGGAACGGTTGTGTAGCGTCTCACTACGGGCTTGCTCTGGACCGCGGTGCTGGCGATGGGTGGGACTAGGTCAAAGCTCAGGTCAGGTCTCGGCCCCGGGTTGGACATTCTGGACCTTGGACAGAGTGACGGGCACTTTGGCCTCGCCGGGCATGGGCGCGCGTGTTACCGGCTGCACTGAGGCTTGGATCTCAGCCAGACGTTCTTTGAAACGCTGCTGGAGCCGGAGTTCCTCTTTGGTGCCCCCCTGCGCACAGGCAGCCAGGAGAAGGCCCACAGCCATGCCGCTGCCACCTACACAGAAGAGCACAGCGCCAGCCAGCTTGCAGGCGTCTAGGGCGCGGTTGAATCGCACGGCTCGCCCATCAACGAAGAGCAACTCATCTTCGCCAAAGGCTTCCAAACGGGGTGGAGTGGCATAGCCAACCAGGAGCACTGACAGACCAGCGACCAGAATCAAAGCCCCTAGCGCGAGACAGACCTAAACAAGAAAAAGAGAATTCCACTGCAATTTCACCAAAAGAATCAGAATGACACTGAAATACTTATTTCAATTTTGCTGTAAAAGTCTCAATTTACTCTAATCATTTAATAATCAGAATAAAAGATCAACCATTCATAAGTGAAAACTGAAACTACAGTTTACACAGCAACAACCATTCATTTTCATTTGGTTTAACTGTTTTAACCGATCAGGTAGATGCAGAAAAAAAACTGTAATGGTAGCACAAATGATAATAGACAAACAAAAGCTAAGATAAATGAGCTCAGCAAAACCTCACATGCTGAGTTAGACATGTGGCTCACCTTCCAGAGGACAGAGCTCCACCTGCTTGGCGATCTCTGAATCTGAAAATCTTCATCGCGCTCCCAGATGGAGGCGGTGCAGTCCTCATAGAACTGATGCAGGTAAGAGCGCACACCATAGCGCTGGGGCCCCTGCACTGGCCCCACGCCTTGGTCAGCATACTCCGACCCGCAGATCTCTGAGCAAGAAGTCATCGTTCACATCTGCATGGGAAGAACACAGAAGCCTCAATCAGCTACTAATTCAAATGCAAAGTTGGTTTTGTTGTAGAAACAGTAGTTTTAGCTTAGCCAGAGTAGAGAGAAATCTGTCATAGGAGTGATTCTGCCTGAAAACCTAAAAGTAAAGGTTCTTTTATGGTTTGTGCCTTTCTATAATTGGTGTATAAAAAAAGACATTGCTCTTTGAAGACTACAGTCATTCGTCCCATTTCACATCTCATTAACAAAAAGAACCATCTGTTGAAGGGTTCTCTAGAGAAAAAAAACATAGTTATTCTTTGGCACCACTCCAAAATAACTCCTTACATACAAGTAAACCAGAGTAAAAGATGTATCGCCTTATTTTTAAGGGTTTAGTAGTACGTAGTGGTGTAACGGTTCATGATTTTCACAGTTTGATGGAGTCACCGTTTGGTTTGTATCATGGTTCTTGGTTCAGCTTGGACAAAATCCAGCCAACTTTTCAGCTGTAGTTTTTTAAAGACATTAATAGAAAAGGTGTTTTACAGAACGGACAGTGTGAGGTGAAAATCCAGTGTTTTGTTCTACATGAATAATTCTTCATGCAACACTTTCTTTCAGAGCTTCATAAATTGGTGTCTGGAGTGTGTCCTGAAATGTGGTCTGCTCTGAATTTCACACCATGACTTTTAACCTCTGAGCACTGAGCATGTTTAACACTGACTGGAATTTACCAATTGAAACTGAACAAAAAGCAATAAAAATTGTTTCCTTTTAGAACTGTTAAGTAGTAGTAACTCTCTAGTAGTAAATCAACGTGACTGCACATCTTGAAGACACTCCTACTGTGGCTCTTCATCAGATGTACTCACTACAACCTGACAATTCATTATCATGGATAACTGAAACCCTTTACACTGCTTGCCGTTCTCTGGTGCCCTTTGTTTATTGCCATTTCTGCAATTGTGATCATATGACCTTCCAATTTTGCACCCTCTGATAGCTATAAATCAGGCCTTAGTCAGCTTCACTCTCCCAGCAGAGCACCAGCTATTGCTTTGGCCTTCTGCCCTTCCAGCAGTGCAGTGAGTCATGAAATGCAAAAGACATTCTGGGAGACAGATCAGATTACTCATTCTCTCTCCTGCTGTCTTTTTTTCTGACACTCATATTGGCAGGCAGATCGTGTTTGGTAGAACAAAGTTTGCTTTAACAGAAGCAAATTTATAATTTCAAGGACACGGGCAGACAATGGAGGGAAATGAGTTTCCGGCACGCACATCACAGTAATTAAATCACGGTGTGTGCTTGCGCTGGCTCCATTTTGAGTGTACAGTTTGTTCTGAACAAACTGTATTTTTGAAAATACTGTGCATGCCATGAACCAGAGATAAATGCACATAAACGCACAGTCTGTGAAAAACCTGTCCAGCTAGACAATGAAGCATTTACTGTGCATATGTGTTCCTGAAATGACTCAGCTACACACAAACACACACACAAACACACCCCACCACCACCACAGGTGCACATCTGATTTCAAATTCTTACAAACCAATACATGCCATAATTAACATCGACCTGCTTGAAGTGTTTTCCCCTTAAATTCTCGTTTGTGCCATGCAATAGGTCAGCAGTACCCTTTTGAGGAAAGCTTTGACATCATCACGTGTCACTGTTGCCTTGACAACATTGTACCAGATGGGAGGAAAATAAATAAATAATAAAACTCGTGTTTTTGAAGACGTCACTCTTTTCTGTGAACTACATCTTGTCTTTCATGGATCTGAAAGGTCACTGGCACTGGTGGTGCCACCAGCTTGTCCTTTCTGCAGCTGTAAATTGCAATAAAACTAGCTCTTCTAACGTTAGTCGCCAAGGTTCTCGCGTATTCTTACAGCTCTGGTTAAGAAATCAACATCTCCACATTATCTCTTTCAGCACGTTGTTATTCAGTGATTTAATAACATACTGAAGAGAAGTGAATACTTGCACCATGTTTATGAAATCCAGCCCTGCACACGGTCAGCATCTGCAGAAACGCACGAGACTATGGAAAAACGATTTCCATCCCTTCATCTCTTCATTACTGCCCTCCAGCTTTGATGTGACTGTGTTAAAATGCTCCTACCTGTCCTGCCTCAGGCTGCAGTGCTCTTCTCTCCGTGCTGCCCCTTCACCTGCTGCCCCCCATCACTTTTCTCCTCTACAGCCAACCGCACATTGAGCCAGGGGTACTGCGCATGCGCAGCATCACTGGCTCCACACATGGATGAGCCCAACCTGATCAGTGATGAGCAAATGTGTGTGTGTGTGTGTGTGTGTGTGTGTGTGTGTGTGTGTGTGTGTGTGTGTGTGTGTGTGTGTATATGGGAGGGGGGTGTGGGGGGGTACATGTGTGAGTGTTAAGAGCCTCTTTGAAGGGGCTCTGGGAACAGACTTTGCTAGGAGGATACAGCTAGAGCAGGTTGGTTTTTAGGCTGTAATGTCTGAAGAGTTAAAGTGGCAGTAGTTAATCAATTTGATATCATGCTTAGAGACCTTTCTTTGAATTCTGGTGTGATATATGTTTCCTGATGCTGTAATAACTTATTCATACAAATAGATAACTTTTTTACAACTATAATAATAATATAATAATAATAATAATAATAATAATAATAATACTATAATAATAATACAATAAAAAATAACAACAATAATAATTGTTATTACTACTATTATTACTATTATTATTACTTGTTAGTACTATTACTATTGTTGTATTATTATTATTATTATTATTATTCTTAGCAGTAGTTATATTATAGGACAGAGCGAGAGAGAAGAGAGACAGAGGGAAAAAGAAAGAGAGACAGAATGTGTGTGTGTGTGTGTGTGTGTGTATGTGTGTGCATGTGCACTCAAATGACAGAGCACCATGCATCTATTTTTAGTCCACTGTGCTGACGTGTATATTGTGAGGCCTGCATTAGTCACCACTGTGTTGTCATACAGTATGAACTGAATACTAATGTTTCACATTAATTAGAGGGCTCCCCCACTGCATTGCTGGATGGATGAATCCATGAATCAAAAAAACATTAATATTAAAGAATAATACATGTATCCTTGTTTGTGTGTCTGCACACATGCTGTACATGTTGCTGCAGGTTGACTCACCAATCTCTCCAGAGACATGATAGTCATGATAAACAGCAGTTCATATATGCAGCCACTGCAGACCACTGCAATTTATTTTTTAAAATCTCAATCAGCATGACAACCACTCCATGCCTGTTAAATTCCTACCCAAGCACCTCATTCTGCTTTATGAGGTACTAATTAGGTGATTGAATTATTCAAGTTCTGTAAACACTGCATCATTTCTCTATTTTGATGTCATTTCCTCCAAAATGATGCTTTAATAAGTTTTATTTGGTAATAAGAAGAAACATTGCCACCAGTTCTTAAAAACGAAGGCAAAACTGTCCAGTTCAATACTTGCACATATAAAAGATGTAATGTAAACCATATGTAATGGTGGAGACGCCGCACGGTTTGCTTTTGTTTTTCTTTCTGTGGAACTTTCTGATTACCATGAGTTTGACATTAGGACAACCTGTCTCTGCTTTGAAGCTAGAGGATGACTAACACCAGGGGCGTAGCAACCGGGGGGGATGGGGGGGACACGTCCCCCTCACTCTTAGAAACAGGTGATTCTGTCCCCCACACCTTTTTTGACCTAGCGCCAATATT
>JBBPDC010000007.1:17131414-17156847 GCA_037974485.1 Hemigrammopetersius urotaenia | reverse complement strand
TTATTGTACAGTTTTGAATTAAGTGTTTCATTTTGCAAAAGCTCTGAGATGTTCTGCTACTTGTGTGTGTAGATGTGGGAATTGTGTGAAGGGTTTTGACAAAATTAGCCTTGTTTTCAAAATCATAAGTGAACTTCATTAAATTGTAAAAAACTGTAACTTCATTAAAGGACAGCGTTGTATTAAGAAATGAGGTGAGACCGTTTTAAAACATTTTATTACCATGTTTGATTCTGTTTTTACTTGGATTATATGTTATGTATCACACACTGTTCAGTGCTAACTTTCTTCAGTGCAACTGACTGATGTATCCCCAGTTTTGTCATGCAGTTCACTTGTCTCAGGAATCACTAGGTTGCTCAAAATGTGAAAAACTACAAAGACAGATCTGATCATATAATGCCTTTTAAATATTGCTTTGGTTAGTAATTAAGAAACTTTTAAAGAAACAGATTGTAAATTCTCTCAAGTTTAGATGTTTGCCCAAAAAAGGATTAAACTTCAGTTTGCCCATTTAGCATTTCTTTTTGTTCTGTTTGTGTTCATTTCTGCCAATTTTTGTATAAAGACTATCAGATTTGTTACATATTTCTGTCATGTTTGCACTGGGTTATCTCCTTTTCTCCACTGCACTTCAAAATGCGATTGAGCATTCTAAAATGTTTTGTGATCAACCATATCAAAGGTTGTGATCTAGCAGTACCAAAAGAGTAGTTTCAGAACTATGATGCTAATGGAAGCCTGACTGAAAGTCACCATTTAAAACCTACTTTAGAAGACACAGTTGCTCTAAGAAAGGACAGTTACATGTGAAGCTGTGTGTATTGATGATTCGTGTGTGTGTGTGAGTGGTCACACAGAATTGCTAGTCATCATTGCCATAAAAGCCAACTTTGCCTTATAAAAGCAAATTTGCCTGAAGGCAGTTTATATCCACAATAAAATTACAATAAAAACAGACGATAAGCCACTGTCTATGCACTCTAACATGTACTAGATGAAACAGCTGCTCTAGTAGAGGCAATACAGTTGGAAAGATCTGGGATCTGAAAGCTGTTGTCACAGGTCATCAGCACAGCATGGATGCTCATAGAGTAGGTTACTTTGACACTCAACATTCACAACTGCCAGGTCTGGCCATTCATTCCACCAGTGAGGCTTAAACTAGAGCTCCTAGCTACAATGTAAATTTTACCCCACACACTACTGTGGCCTGAAGTAACGTGTGAACAGTGTGAAATTCTTGACGCAGTGGGCAGTCGGGAATGTAGTGCCCAGGTAGCAGTGTGTGGGGACGGTATCTTGCTCAAGGGTACCTCAGTGGTACCACTATCAGTCCCGGGATTTGAACCTATGACCTTCCAATCTCAGGGGCAACTCCATAACCACAGACCACCCGCTGCCCCAAAGGAAAGGCTGTGTTTCGCCCGGAAATTTAACCCAGGTCTTCTGCGTGACAGGTGAGAATTCTACCACTGAATCACCAGGCTACAGTACCTCTTCAGTATTAATATTATAATAATCAGGGGTTGACATTTTTTTTTTTGCTGTAGTAGTCTAATGAGTACCTACACGAATTAACTGATACACACGAAAACACACAGGGTTGTGAAGGTTATATCTCTGCGTGGTTCCAGGGGGTGATGTGGGGGGGGGAGGGTTATGTGTGCAGTATGAAGTCACAAATCTAGGTACAAATTGAGTTGTGAAGACTGAAAACTGGTGAGCACTTACGTCTATTCAGGTTTGCGTACCACTTATCAGAATCAGAATCAGAAACTGAAAACTTTATTTATCCTGGAGGAAATGGTTTATGGGGTGACTGCCACATCACACAGACACAGAGAGACATAAGACACCAGAATAATGTAAAATAAAAAGTAAGATAAAATACAAGATTTAATTAATAAAATAAGTGTAATATAAGTCTGCATAGAATCTAATACAAATGCAAATAAAATAAAGTACAATCTGAATAAAAATAAAAATCAGTGGAAAGAAAACAACCATAATATGAATATAAGTAGTAATATTGCACTAGCGCCATATAGAGGACAGCATAAGATATTGCACATAATATTTGGCACCTGTCAATCCCTGATAATAATATATAAAACAACCAGGTACCCAGAGCATAAATAATTTGCCACTAAAAGTAGTTCCATAGTTCCATTGCATTGTATAAATAGCCAATGAGCACAAAAAAAGCACAAAATGATTTATCCCTACTACTGATGCCGCTGGTGAGGTTGTAGACTTGCATGTAGATACATGTTTTTAGATCCATGTTTTGGCACTAGTCTGTCACTACAGGGATCTATGGGTGATTAAAGTGATAAGCCAAGGAGCTTTAATCCCAAGATTGATTCCTTCAAGGAGTACACAGACAAAAAAATAGATAGCTTTTATCCTTGTTTGACCATGCTGACCCTGCAAACACCACTAAAATACACCCTCTGATAGCAGGTGACTTCAAATGCTTTGAAAGATTTTTCTGTTGACACTCTCGTATACAAGCTGTAACATGACTATTACTGCCACTGTGGGTCCACCTTTCCATTCACCTCATTGATCAGCACAGCAGTCATGGAGCATGGCAAGGAGTTCTGTCCTAATACACTGCTTAACAGTACTACACATATGTGTATTCCAGTATTTTTGTGGTCTTTTATAGTCCCTTTTATGGCATTCTGTATTCTCTGTAGGTGAAAGGTGTTTTTGGAGAAAAAATGAATTTCCCCAACAACATCAAGAATTCTTGTTTTCCATGAATCCAGTTACATTTGGTCAACACAACAAGTTAAATGCACACATATACTGTACACACCCTAGTAAAGACAATGCATCTGAAGGGATTCCCACTGGGGGCCTCATGTCTTAGCAACCACTTAATGGCCTGTTGCTCCAGTCAAGGTACTCCTTAATCAAACACATACACAGGAAATAACCGAGGCAATGCTGTTTGGATTTCTGTTGATGAGCTTCTCATGGGTATTAAACTGTAGCCCAGTTACAGGTATCCCGAGAGGCGTCTTATTCATCAGCACATATATTATATACCCCTGTGGTAGATTATGCTAATCTTGTATGCACTTGTATACATGTTTTCCGTTTCATGTATTTTAAATATATATATATGGAACAAAAAATATATATACAAGTGGATACAAGATTAGCGTAATCTACCGCAGAGGGATGGCATATATGACACAATGCAGGGCAGTCAACCAGAACAGAGTTTTTTTTTTAACAAATATGAGTTTTGAAAGTCACAGGGACAAAACCAGCTGGTCATGAATGGAAATGTATTCTGAACAATTTTAGCAGACTGCAGGTGGGACTAATTCAGGACAAATTCAGCCCTTTAATTGCAGTATGTGTTGTTGAGAAGGCTAACAAAAATTGCTTGTCCTCTTAATGAAGGCTTCCTACATCAAACATCACTGCATGTGTCTCTGATTGCAGTGCCATCAGGGTTGATTGCATACAGTGCTTAACCTTGCTTATCTGGAGACGAATCAGGTGTGATTGTAGGTGTATTAACACGTCAGAGGAGTCTTCCTGTTTGCCCCAGCCCCCCCTCCCTGTACCCCCTCAGTCTCATTGCGGACGCACTGTACTCTACCGAGCAGAGCTCTGTTTCTATGGTTACAATCGTGGAAAGGTCACCTTCAGGAAGTTCCTTGTGTGCGTGTGCAGAATGATAATAGTCGGATAATCACACTCGCCATAATGTCTGACAGAGACAGAGTTCATTAGATTCTGGGTGTCTGTGTGTCTGTGTGTAACTGTGTGTGTGTGTGTTCCAGTTTTGTCATAATTATGTTAACTGATTAGAGGCGTCTAAATTGGAAATAAATACTAGTACATCATTATATAAAAAGTGTCTAAATACTTGTTCGGTGTCATGACTGTATTTCACATGTGTGTGATGCAGATACAAGCCATATATCCATCACTGCAATGGAGAAGAAAGGCAGATACAGATCCTCTATTAAACTATTTTTTCTAATGGAATTTTAGGAGCATTTTCAACTAAGAGTATTTTTTTCAAAAAGGATTTATTTGAAAACAAAGTTATGTATAATTTGCCATGGGAAATTTTGATACAGCCTTTACGTATCATGTGTATATTCATAGTTATTCTAAATTTGTAACTAATACCACTACTGCCACTAATTTGCTCATAATGTAAATATGACATTTGTATCTACCTCTTTTTAATACAAACACATATGTCAGATTTATTGTCATTGTTATTCATTTATAGTTATCATTTTTGGCTCTCTGCATGGATTTACAAACATATAAATCACCTGTCTTTTCCAGCTCATACAAAAAGGTATCATGCTGAAAATAAAAGAGAGTATAATCTGTTTGTATTTTGGAATACACTAATAACACTTAACAACATATTTCATTGCCATGTGGGGACTGAGGACTTCATAATGACCAGACAGGTTTGCTGCCACCTCGTGGCTTTGTTTGGCAAAGGAAAAAACACAGATTCGTTTTTCTAAACATTCTGAAAATCTAAAGATAGCACTTGCATTAAAAATTCAAGCGCCTTCAATCTCCCATAAATACACCCAAACCATTAACCTCAAATATGTATATACATATTGTATTGTATACATATAAGTGTATACAATTATTCAACAGATGCCACTAGTTTCTTTTCTTTAAACTGTAATGATGAAGCCCTTCAGGTTCTTTTGACAGCACAATCATTTAATAACAAACAGGACCCCCGGGTTACTCTGTAATCAGGTTATGAGCTCATTTAAATTTCCACATTTCTAATGATAGTTAGAATTACTCATCTGTCATCTCTCCATTTTGATGTATGGAGTTTAGTTTTATTAGACCTCCCTTTCCACAGTGAACATTACATGAGTTAATCATTCTGTGCCTGTATTTTGTGTTAATTATATTATATTATAATTATTTTTAATAATGAATCAATTATTATTCTTATGTACACACACACACACACACACACACACACATATATATATATATATATATTAGAGGTGAGCTTAGATTAATTTTTTTAACGCCATTAATCTCATTGGAATCTTGTCGTTAACGACCAAGACAAGGGGGGGGGGGATTTAACGGCGATATTTCTTTTTACCGCGCGCGCCGTTAACGCGCGTTAACGCCCTTGACGGCCCAGCACTAATATATATATAATTAGTATATTACCCCACTATGCAATTATTATTACCCCACTATGCAATTATTACACATTCATGATAGATAACTTATCTATGTTTATTGCAATATTGCAATTTGAACTAACATTAAGACAATAAACCTGTTCCATTAAATGTTTGACATAGTTCATCTGTTGTTGCACATTTTATGTACACCTTCCTATAGAATTTTTGATAACAGAGCTGGATAATTTTGTGTGGCGGACCACTCTTATCCTAGCAAAGACGTGCGTAAAACTCATGTCTGACACACTCACATTAACACCACACACTACCATTTTCGTGACACTGCTGTGTTGAGAATGGCCTCCTATCTAAATAATGGTGGTCAACAACAGTCCTGTGGGAGTTTCTGGTAATGCAGAGAGTGTCTCTAATTATGTTAATTCATACAGTGCTCTGCATCCTTGTTAATCTTTGTCTATGCTCCTCAACATTACTATACAAAACTCAGCTTCTGTCATGTTGCTACTGAAAGAAAACACACCAGGCATTCAGCTGTCCACAGTGTGGTCCAGCCTCTCTCTGTAATGAGCATTGGTGAATTTGTTTGCTGTCCCGGAGCAGTGCAGGCTCTTGGGGCTATGCACCTGCCCTCTGTGTTATTATCCTGCTGGAGCGTGTGTGTCGCCTACACACAATCCACTGTTTTATCATGCAAAGTGGTTCATGGTGGCCAGCCAAAAATCCTGAGAGAAAGAAGTTAATACAACAGGGGAGCTCATGGGCAGGTGTGTGTTGTCCCCCCAGCTCCTGCAACATGTTTTCTTTTCTGTATCCATTTCTTTTCATAAGACCTCTCTCTCTCTACTGCCTGAGCTGTTCCTGTGCCACCTCTATTCATTATTCTGCCTTGGTCCCTTTCCCTGTGTCTCTTCATTCCTGTCCCGCTCTCTCTCCCTCCTTTCTTTCTCTCGTACTTCTTCCTGCCCCTCTGTAATTGCTCATTTGGGTAAATATGCTTCAGGTTTGGGGGATTAAGGACTTCACTCCTATTGTGATAAGATGGGGAGACTTGACAGAGAGCAAGAGAGGAATGAAGAGAGCCAGCAAGAGACAGAGAAAGAGAGAGGTGAGAAAAGAAAGAAAAGCAGGCGCTCCTGGACCATGGTGTACAACAAAGGCGAACACTCTCCAGACATCACACCGTTTCCTAGGCAGCGAGTGACTCGTGGCTCTGGCTGAGCTTCTCTAATTATGGCTTTGGCTGCCGTCTCTTTCGAGCTGAATAGAGGCAGCCCTCTGCTGTTACTCTGCTGCTTAAACAAAAATGTCCTGAGCCTGCAGCACCTGCCCGCTCCCCCTTCTCCCTCCCGCAGGCCTGCCTGTTTCTTTCTTCTGTCCTTAATCCCTCCCCCACCTGCCTCTGGCTTTACAGAGTTTTTTCCTTGGGAGAGGTGAGGAGAGTGCTTTGTGGTGAATAGATGCAGGAACACGAGGAGTGAGATTTCATGCAACACTTATGAAAAAAAGACCTCATGTCAAAGTTTGCATAAAAAGGAGTTCAAAGCCAGTTCTGCACACAACTCTTTACTGCATGTGCCATGATATATAAAGCAATGCTCAAAAATGAAGCTGTTGATAATGAATGAAAGAAAGCAAGCCTGAGCAAATGAAAACATGTAAACCAGTTATCAGTACAGATCTGTTTTTTTAAAGGTTTCATAACATGCTGATTCATAACATGATGCTTTTATATATATATATATATATATATATGTCTTAGTGGTTCCCTAATACTGTATATTTCTGAAATTCAGGCTTGGTGCAGAATTACACTCACTTAGATCAAGTCCCACAATGAGATTTCCAGAGGACGCGCCGTTTCTGTGTATGTCGTTTTAAATGATAATGAGGGGGAGAGAGGCAGAGCGAGGAGGAGAGAGGCGGAACAAGGTGGATGGTGGGGGAGGGGCCAGCTTGTGGCCACGGTACTATGTGCTAATGTTTACAGCAATGGCTACTGTGTTCACATAGCTGGTAAAAGACAATTGTATTTGCCTGTAGTGAGATTTGGGACATTTCCTTGATAGCTAAGCAGTTGAGATCAGTAACAGTAGCCCTGTTGCTGTAAGACTGCTCAAATTTTACCCATTCTCATCTGATCAACCTGGTTTGCAGAGGTGCTCACTCAGTCATTTCAATGAGGAGAAAGGCATATATCACACGCGCCATAACACTAACATCAGCACAGTTGTCCAAATAACAACTAAGTACAACACATACCGGATGTATAAACCTTTACATTTGCAACAGTAGCCTGCTAACTGGGCTGTTAGCTGTTAGCTGCAGAGCTAATGTTACATCCAAATTCTAAGGGTAAAAAGCTAGATAACCATATACAGCAAAGCAACTAAATTATATAGCATTAAGTTGAGTTGCTTGTCTGAGGTTTGTAGCTGAGCCAAGGAGGGTTGGAACTGATGAGTACTTAATTTTCAGCCATTGAGCAAGACCAGCTCTGTATTGTGTCGCCGCAATAAAATTAACCCACTGGTTCTTCAGAGGCTCGCATGAAGGAACTAAAAACATACATTTGTGTATTCCATGCTTCACTGATTTGCAAGCCATGATGTCTCTACAGGCAAAAGTGGTCTCTCACACATAGCACTGACAGTCATGGAGCTAATTTTTTTTTGGGTGGGGGGTGGATTCCCTGGACGGGCAAAGCATGAGAAAAGGGAGGTAACCTTTCCTGGTAGGATGACATACAGGCCCAAATTCCAGATCAGGCCATCTGAGCTATCCTTCTCTCAATGACGGAGAACTGCACTGCAGGACTACAGGGGAACTCGTTTTAATGTTAAAAATTCTCATAAAGTGACATAAAAATGTCATGAGACCTTTATAAAATGTGTGTGTTTTTGTGACGTCCCTAGTCTTTTCTGATTGAGGAGTCTGTTGGCCTGATGGAAGGAAACACCTGTTCTGCCACTGAAGGCATGTATGCTATGGAACATTTTGCCATGGAAAAGAGAGTTTATGAGGGGGTTCTCTACAATGCTGATGGCTTCTGACCATCTCTGACAGAGGAGAGATGACAGCCTTGACAGTCTTAACCGTTACACACGCTATCCTCTGAAGGTTCTTGTGATCTGAAACAGAACAATTTCTGTACCATGCCATGATGCAGCTGCAAAGAATACTGTCTGTAGTCCCGCTGTAGAATGTGGTGTAAATTGCAAAGAGTAGGGGTCTCAGTACGGAGCCTTGGGTGACTCCAGTGGGAAGGTGATGTGATGATAATGTTTGTCCCAACCATAATACAATGAATGAAGGCCCAGAAAGGCCAGATTTAAACCAAGAATGATCTTTGCCTGAAATGCCGGTGTCTGAAAGTACGACAGAAGGATACAGTATAGCAGAGATGTGTAGAAGTGTGACAGTGAGGCAATTGGTGGCACAGTTCCTAGTAAGGATGAGGTCAAATGCTTTGCCATCTGTGTGGGTTGGAGGACTGCAAAGAGTAGAACATGAAGTTGGTAGAAGTTGGAATAAGGCAGTAGCAAATGTTTTTCCATTTAGTACACATAAGAATGCCTGTTCTACCTTGAAGACATGGAGGAGAATGAAAGGTACTTTTTAAAATGAAATTAAACTACTGACAGATTTTGTATGCCAGAGATGGACTCTGAACAAGCCAATGAGTTAAAGACATGGAAAAACATACTGAACCACTAAAAAGATTTATCCTTAACATCACAAATAGGTCAGAGCTGGGGACAGAGCTGGTGATATTGACAAATGACATGTTTAAACAAATTTCATTTTAAACCATACAGTATGCATTGCTCTTGCTCTTTCATTCATACCTGCAAATCAACTTGAGTGCAATGAATGGCACAGATTCCTTTGATGAGAGTAAGTAATTTCAAGGTCCCAAAGGAACTAGGAACACATAGACTTGATTTGAAAGATGTTTTATCTGTGTTGAAAATTGAGATGTATTTCCTTAGATGACTGGAATAGTAACAAGGGGTTTAAGTCATAAATATTCTGAACAGCTTGCAAACACAGCACTAGAAATGATCCATTACTATATGTATACATAAAGTTACGTATATGTATAGACCTGCACCACACTCAGCTGGCTCCACAAGACCACCTGCCACTTTCTTGTCCTTCGACACGAACAGATCACTCCCCTCCTCTCCTGTCTGTGCTGGCAGTAATTACTTCAATCTCTATCACGGTCCAATGTGGCCCGCCTGACCTCTACAGTTCTCATCTGCTACTGACAAGTTGGCTGTTTGCTGGAGCACTTTGCTTCTGCATCAGGTACCTCAGCCTCTGCTGGACCTGTGGAAGACACCTCGACTTCCAAAGGCAAACCATTTGGTGTCTCTTCATTCACTCCAAAACAGCTTAGTGTGACATGAACAGGTGGTAAGAAGATGTGATGACTTCCGAAAAGAATCTAGAATGGGGATAGGTCAGTGCTACTGTGGAGGGAGCAGCTGCATTCTTGCACCAGGTCCAGCAAGTCCACCGTCAAGTGCCTCCTGTTGTAGCATATTCAACAGATACAGAAAGGTCTGTTCTAATTAGCACATACACATTCCCCTGTGGGTGGGGCCACTCCTTCACTATCAGTGCCTTCAGGGTAACTCTGTCTTAGCTGACTATTTGGTGCAGGTAGTGAACCACCTGTTGGAACAACCAACATTTCTCTGGGTGCAGCCTGAAGGTGGCAGGGGCATTATAAACCATAAATGGCATGTTCTCAAAGTTATAGAGGTCCATGGGCCTGCAGTCTTTTCCTGGTTGTTGGGGTGCACCTCCACCTGCCAATACTGGTTTGCCATGCTTCCATGATCGCTCTTGTGCCTTCTCAGCATGGGGAGCTGTTCCAGGAGCAGACTGCTGAGCTCACCTCCACTTCAATCACAAAACACTTATTTTCCCCCCAATAGTCTTCCAAATGGACCTGGTCCCTAAACTAAAGTCCATCTTCAGTGGTTTCTCTGTTGAGGAGTGTATCACTGCTGTTCACAACCTTGCCACCTGGTTATATGACGTCCTTTGCATCACTGCCCCCAGGCATCTACACAAGGAGAAGGCCTGGTCCCAGGCTAACAGAGAAAACGCCTGCACCTCAAGCATCTCCCAACAATGCCGATTGATGATGATCATACCAAGGACCCCATATGTAACCTCCATGATTACCTCACCTGACTAGGGGACCTCCACCCCAGCAACCCCAAAGTTCAGCACTAAATAGCCCACCTATGTGAGGGACAGAGTATTCACTGCCTTTAGGGTCAGCCCTGGCACTTCTGCAACCCCTCTCGCTTTGGCACATCTGACACCCACTAGGGCCTCTTGGGACACAGATGTTGCTATCCATAGGTCAATTTCCTGCCATACTACCCGTCTGCTTGCCATCGCTGGCTAGATCCCTGGCTTCCCTTCTGGACTATTCTAGGTCATATGCCACAGCCTGCTACACAACAAGCAAATGGATTGCACTCGCTCATATCACTTGAGTTCCCTTCAAATCTGGGGGATGCTGTTTCAGCAGCTGGGTTGAGGGGGTGGTGCTGCAGTGGCCATTGTCTGATTGGCTTTTCCTCTACCTTGGTGCAGCTCCTTTAGCAGCACATAAGCTCATTTTTCATGAGGCTGGCCAGGAGGCCCACCACCAACCTGGTATCCTCTCCAAAAATGTTATCTAGAGCTTTTGTGTGGTATCTCTCTGCTCTGGCCCTAACAACTCTACCTACCAACTTGATTTCCCTTTTAGGATACTTAACAAGAAATCCGCCTGGGACTGGAGAGTGATTGGACCTGGATGCAATCCTTTTCCATTCAACAAACTTTACTTTTGTAGATGTAGATTGTAGAGTGAGGTGGCCAGGGTTCAGACCACTCTCGTAAATAAGTTTGTTTTTGTTATACTAATACAAATTCTATTCACTAACCCTTTTTTCCATCTTACAGGATCTCCTGGAGCAATAGCAATGAATGAGGACCAAAAGCCAAGAGAGAAATGCAGTCCACAACATCAGAATCTGCGTCAAAACAAATGATCTTCCCAAACAATGGATAGGAAGTTTAAATATGGTGGTCCCCCAGCCCTTGTTACACTTGTTAGCCAGCCAATAGATACCAATCTGCAGCCCAAGTTCATAGCTGGAGATAGAAGACACAAATACACAGACAACAGAGAAAAAGAAGGAAGAAAAGAGGGAAAAATAAACCTTGAAGTCACAAAGATAAACCCCATCATGCTGGGCCAGTGTCAAAGGAGTAGAATACTGACAAATAAATAGAGGGATACTAACATAAACTGCACTAACAGAGGGGCTACAGTCTTCAATTGAATCACAAGGACCTCTAGAGGTTTCTAATAAAGTGGACATGAATGTAGCCCTAATGGCAATTCCTTCCTCAGATATGTAAAAGTGTATAATGCTTGCATACATGCTAATGTGATTTAAAAGCAATTTAAGACAACAAGATGTACAAAAGGAAGGTTTATATGATCTTTTGCATCCAAATCTCTCGCTCTCTTACAGCTACCTGCTAGAACAGTTCATCTTCCATTTCCTCCTAACCTGGATGATGATGATCACTCAGAATTCAGCAAAATGGAGAAACGGTTTTCCAGGCTTGCCTAAATGTTCCCTTCCCAACTTGAACCTGTTGTATACAGCCCCAGCAGTGAGTGAAAATAGAGGCTCTAACCTTTAACTGAACAAAATTGAATAAGAGAGCCCAGGTCTAATCTTCTGATGATGCCATCTGTGCTGCCGAGCTTCTAGATTGGAAATAGAAAGCAGGGTCAGAGAGAAACCAGAGTAAGGGAAGAGGAGATTGTACGTTTCCGTCTGCGGCTGGGCTGCAGGGCTCAAGGGGAGAATATGTGGGAGACTGCTAATGGAGCCTTATTAAATCAGGGCAGCTAAGCCTGAAATAGACTATTAGGGCCCAATTTCAGGAGCCCAATCTATGTAAAGAAAAACTTTCATCAGCTCTGGGAGTTTTAAGTGCTGGGTTAAAGTGATGACTCACTTGGCGTGTAAATCGTAGGCACTGGAGCCTAGAAGCACTTTGATGAAGAATTACATGTAGAAGCATCACAGAGTGAATCTGAGTTCAGGGTGATAGAAACATCACAATCTTAAACATATCGTTTTAGTCAGGCAGGGCTTAGCATGATGAGCTGGAGCTGCGTACACTGTGGTTATTCTTGCTATAAACAACTCAGAGCAGGAAGAAAAGCAAAAATCAGCTATGTTGGCTTGCTAACTAACCAGCTGATGTCTTCACTCACCAAATTGTTAACCCTTCAAAATGTATAATTGTAAAAGACACAATGAATGTTATACAATAATGTGCAATCTACAATATGAATACGTAATATGGATTCATATTTATAAATATAAAGATAAATGTTAACATATATATTAGGGCATTAACCACCAGTTTTTTTACAAGTTGACTAATCCATCAACAATGATGACGTCATCACACACGCAGCAGAGGAACACAGGCGTCCAACACTGAGCAATTTTTATTAAAGTTCTCTGCAACATTAACAGTCAACATGGCATTTAAAGAAAACCAAACAAAACCTAATGCCTTCACTTTTCTAGTAAATTTAAGTGTACAACTGAGAGTGGGAACAGCTTCAGCCGAAGCTTAAGACGACTCCCTGCGGTGCTAGCATTAGCCATGTTAGCTAGTAGATGCTGTTTCAGAAGCCTTGCAGAATGCCGGTACTGGTACTGTACTTGCAGGTTGTGCAGGTCACCGTGCTGTTTGTCCACACATGTGATGTGTGTCCTCTTGTTGTGGTCTTTTGTTTAGATTCCCCTTGTGTCAACATTACCACCCTTTTTATAAATCTCAACCATACAATATAATAAACAATCTAAATCTCATATACAGAAAATACAAGGATTACAGAAATATATACCACAAAGTGTACATAAAGTGCAGTTGCAGTACTGTAGCATGAAGTAGTGTGACAGTTTAGGAGGGAGATGGCAAGGGGAAAGAAACTGTTCCTGTGTTGGGTGGTCCTGGCCTGCAGGCTTCTTTGCTGCCAGAGGCCAAAAAGTCTGTGTCCAAGTGAAAGTTCTGTCATACGTGAACAGCACAAAATTCAACCTCTGCATTTAACCCATTCACCAAGTGAAGCAGGGGGCAGCCAGGAACAGTGCGTGGGGACAGTACCTTGCCCAGGGTACCTCAGCGGTGCCTAGCGGTCTTGGGAATCGAACCAGGACTTTCCAATCACAGGGCGAACGCCTTAGCCACTAGGCTACCAGCTGCCTGTGATGATTTTCTCTTCATACTACTTTTTGCTAAGGGCATCCTTGAGGGGCACCAATACTAAGGGAGTAGGCACAATGGTGTAAAGCTTTAATATTAACAATAAAGCCATTCCTGATTTGACAATTTTAATACCCTCATGAGTGTTGCCTGTCAAAAGCCTAATGCTAGCCAAAATGTTAACTTTGCTTCTCAAGCAGGTTCCAGCATAGCTACTCTGGATTCTTCTCTTCCTCCAGTTAATAATGCTTCATCTGTATGTGCCAGCTCAGCTTCAATAGAATGGTTGGTGGTTGTACCAAGAGACCAGAAAAGTCCCATGTTTAATGGCAAACCAAGTACAGCTGAATGGACAGAGGAGAGTCAGGGCAGATGTATACGTATGTCTGTCATATTTTTGCTGCTTTTAAGACCTTTTTTATGTTTCACCATCTAGCGAGAGGCAAGGAAGGAGATTAAATATCACACCACTGCAAAGTGAGGGACCCTAGCTAAGGTTCTAGCCACATTAAAATAGTTGTATGGTCGGGACCAGTTATAACTGTAGCAAGCCTTTTTTCTCATGTAAGCAGCAGGAAGGGGCAATGCCATTTTTGGAAGTCTGCTGGGAAGGTATTAGGAGGGAGAGAAAAGGTTCCCAGGGAGTGAGAGGGGACACAGCTTACTCTCGCCCATGAGCTTATGGACCACAATGGGCGATAGTGGGTAATTCCCACCAAGCCCTGCCAGTCACTTCATAGGGTCAGAATTAGGTGAGCTGAAGGAGTCAACAAGTGCAGCTTAACCAGTTTGCTCACACAGTAACTTTCCAGTGTATTGTTGTATAGCTTTCTAATTGTATGAGCCCTCTTTAATTTGCTGAGGATGCAATTTATTTTTCAAGGGAGGGCAATGGGTTGTGGATTCCTTCTCTTGCTCGTATCAGGTCCAGCCCTCCCACTATTTTCACTATGTGACCCACTGGGCTCCTGAGCGAAGGCTCTGTCCAAACACTTACGTCTTGATGGGAGGGTCACATGCTTGTCAAATACTGGGCCCATGGTGTCCATGGTAACTGAGAGATTCTTTCAACTTTTGTGCAGTGAATGCTTTTGCACTCCTGTACATTGGTTGTTTGGAGCTTGGAGTGCTGCTGGTGATAAGGTGATAACTCTTGGTCCAGTAGATGAGTCCCTGCAGTAGTGCAACCAGTCTACCGTTCGGGTCCCAATGGATCCCTTTGATACCACCAGAGTTTGAGGCCCACAGAGAATGTAATTGAATTGTTTGCTAACACTTGTCCTAAACAGCTCTCTGGCCAGGCCACATTGCCTTACCAACTGTGCTGCTAGTTTCCTCATACCTTGTCCAGGTCATAAGAGGTCTGATTTATGATCTGGTAGTTAATGTAGGGTTGATAAATTCTTCTTTACCCAGAGAGAAAAGAGGAGGTGGACTCTGCAACATTGATAAAGAGCAGATGAATATAAGCTCTCTACTGCAGACATGTAGCTTGGTTTTCTCTGCCCATGATGGTGACTTGAGTTGTACAAGTCATTCTGCATGACATCCCTCCAATCTGTTAGGGTTTGAGCAACAAATTTTGGCAATCTGTTAGGGTATGAGGTGGTAGGGAACTTCGTCCATACAAACACAGGTATTTTAAAAAAGTTTTGTGTGTTTTGGCAGGCCAAACAAAATGTAATGCTTATAACATCAGAGTGTGTACCATCAACTCCTTTGTTTACATAAGGCGATTTTGTGCAGTGAGGAACACATGCATTAGAATGTTACACTAAGTGTGTTTATATATCAGCAGTGTCAGCCCCTGCTTCTTTATCTTGATGACATCTCCTCAGCCAGCTCCCATTAACGGTTCGAAAGCAAAGTTAGAGAACTGTGCTTTCATGCAGCAAGGGGTATGTTATTTAAGGCACATCTTCTCTAGCAAATAATTATCCACAAAGGTTGCGAAGACTGAGGGTGTGGCACTGTCACTGCCATATGTCAGATTTGCATTTATTTTGAGTGTTTTCTGGCAACTACAGGGCTTTGTTGAGGGATTTGCCAAGCTGGTTCCCAAACAGTCCAACTGCAGTCCCAAAAAGAGACAGTGAAACAACTACACCAACTACAACTGGACCACTGTACTGGTACCACGACACTCTTACTGGCCAGGGGCATTTTTAGCAGTGGTGCCAGGACAATGAGCGTTACGCCGTTGCAACATTCTGATTCTGTGCCAGTATTACATAGTTGGGCCACTTGTTTGCATTTAGTCCAAATGAGACCATGGCCATGTGTATATTCACATGTGATGTGTAGTGTAAGGGCCCTTCCCCTCAACTAGCTCTTCCTGCCATGGATAATATCTACCCTTGCTGCTGGCCTTTTCTGTTCTCATTAGTAGTTATCATTGTTTGGCTACTAAGCCTGTAGGGTATTTTGCTGTATTTCATGCATAGTTATTTGGTATTTTCTATGTGTATGTCAAAGTCCATGTCTATTCAGGCTGTCTATTCAGGCTGTTACCTTACAGATAATATGTAACAACTTCGTATTGTAAATTAATTTATTACTTTTGTTGTAGCCTTCAATCCAGTTGATGTACCTCTTTGTGTTTACTATCTTTTTGCACTGCTTTCAAAACCTAGATAGGGAATGTGGTAGATACAGAGGGAATAAATGTTATGGCCAAATGGTAACTGATGCCCAACATCCTACGCCATCATTCAGAAAATCCTGTTTGTACCCAACATCCTGCACCGTCACACCACCAATATTGCTTTTGCTATTATTTGCTGTATAACAGCTGCCAGTTTAATGCAGCTGTTAATTAGAACTCCACTTGTTAATGTGTCATTCAGCATTGTTTTGTCATTACCATCATTGAGGAGGCCATGTACAAAGACT
This sequence comes from Hemigrammopetersius urotaenia, assembly GCA_037974485.1. Lineage (NCBI taxonomy): Eukaryota > Metazoa > Chordata > Actinopteri > Characiformes > Alestidae > Hemigrammopetersius > Hemigrammopetersius urotaenia. The sequence continues at coordinate 17,140,456 of JBBPDC010000007.1, read as the reverse complement.
AGAACTTTCTCCCCCTGCATGGATACAGCAGTGAAAGTCCTCAAGAGCTCTACAGGATGCTGGAAAAGGTAACAAGATTGACTGGAGAGCTAGCAGAGACTAAAAACGAACCTCAAAAGAGAACCACCAGAAGAGCTACCTGACATAATTCAAGAATAGTATGGTCAGCTAATAGCACTAAAACCAGCTCTTTAAATTTTAGTATTGCCAAGGAGGCGAGCAGTAATGAGAGCAATGGAAGAACTGCAGCAGGTTGAGGTCAGGCGGTTCATGGCGTAGCTAGTTTTTTAAAGTCGGGTTAGGTGTTGCATGGCAAATTAGTCCTCTTGTCTGTTATCAGAGACTGATATTTTGTTTTATGTAGCAATAAATCATCAACTTTAACAGGAAAGACAGTTTTACTGACCTATAGGTGTCATGTCCTGGTTTGTCATTAGGGACTTCTATTATGAAGTGGGTAATGGAGTTTGTGTTGTGTCACAGATGGGTTTTGTTAGAGTTTAGTGTCTGTGTTTGTTAATTGTCTGTTTATTATTTCATGTGTTTAAAGGTTTGTGTTAATTTTTAAGTTGTCAGTCCACTGTGAGTCCCACTAAGGGTCCCATTCTCTATTGTAATAATCATGAGTTTTGGTTTCTGGCCCTCATGTTTGTTTTGTTTAAATAAAAGTGATAAACATGGAAGTCTGCATTTGTGCCTGCCCTCATTCTGGAGATAAGACCTATAGGTATAGCGTGACATATGGGGATAGGTTTTTCAACAAAAACAAACCTGCTGGAAACAAACAAGTCAGCAAACTTTTTTTCAGTCCAGTTACTATCTTGCACTAAAAGGCTCTGGTTAATGTACAATAGGTATCAGACTCTCTGTGTACATGTGTGCTAAGCCTGGGGCTTAGTAGAAGAGAAGCACATATATATATATTGTGTGTGTGTGTGTGTGTGTGTGTGTGTGTGTGTGTGTGTGTGTGTGTGTGTGTGTGTAAATGAGTGTGCACTTGTCTTTAAAAAGATTAGCATAAAGGCTTGTAATAAAGGACTGATTGTCTAAAGATGTATGACTTCCATTTCCCAATCGTGTGGTAAGCATTGGGCTGAATTAGATAATTATGTTATTGTTCCAATGGTATCCTATAGCACTGTTCCCTTCTTTGTATTCTTATTCTTAATCTGCATTAGGTAAACAACAGAATAGGATAACAGACAGTTTGTCACTTGTAAACAAGTCCCATAGTGATGAGGTGCATAACACAGGTCATGCCACACACATGTTGAACAAGTGTTGTTATTCTCCCTTAGCTGGAACAATAAATATAAGTGGTTAATATGTGCATGTTTTTATTGTCATCAAAACTGCATTAATTTATATCACGTGTAAGATTTTATCTTACAGGTATTCATGTTCTGAGTATACATATACTGTTAAGTCTATTCTATGTCTTCTCTACATCAGATGGCCTGGAGGGCCAGTGTCCAGCACAGTTTGATACTTCCCCTCCTTAAACACATTCATTAAACCCAGCAATTAACAGATGAGTTAAATCAGGTGTGTTTGAGCAGAGAAATAACCAAACTGTGCTGGACACCAGCCCTCCAGGACTGTTTTTTGAGCTTCCAATCTACACTAAGGGTTAGATTTATTCAGAAGCACATAAAACATGCTGCACATGCTAAAATTCAGCAAGCACAGATGGCTTTCGTTTGTGCCCAATTAACTCAAACCTACTGTTTAATTGAACAAGCTGACTTTAATAATGCTGGAGGCTAAAACACAGATCCACTAAAAGCATATTTCTACCAACAGAGGAAAAGAATCAGAATCTGAATCATACAACATAATGGATCCTGAAGGAAATTGCTTATGACTTGCTAATGACTGGAGAAGAAGAAAGAAGAAGAAGCCTCTCAAAGTTGAAGGAGAAAAGTTAGGAAATCCCTTTGTGAAAAATGAGGAATGTATTTGTGAAAAAAATAAATGCAATAAGAACAACCAACAGATCTGTGGATGAATCACAGACATTCCAAACACAACAATATCTTGCATTCTAAAGATAATTAAAATATTTTTGTGTGTACTTTTTCAACAATGCTACTTGCTCATTGTCTTTATAATACAGAGAAAAAAAGTAATAAACAAGAAAAAAGTATATAATAAATACATAAATCATATGGAAAGTCTTGTGTGCATATTTTTTTATCGAAAAAATTCAAATTTTTTTTACATAGAAAAATCACTTATTAATTGATAATGCTAGCAAATGTTTATATTATAGCATACACAATATTGATTTAAATGCTTGAATGTAAAATATAAATTAATGAACTGATGAAGCATATACTGTACTTCCCTGTCAATAGTTCCCTTTCTCCAAATTTCTGACTTCAGATTTGATCTCCACTTTTTGAAATATAGGGTATTGTTAGTATTAATTTTATTACAACTTCTACATTATTGCCAACTGATACTTCATTGATACTTCATATGGAACTCCATTCATTATTCACATTCACAGTTAAATGTTCAATACAGCTTTTGAGCTCTCTACAAATTAAGTAAAGGTAAAGCTGTTACTCTTATATTAGAATTATTCCATACATTCATTCAGTTTCTGTAACCGTGTATTCCTCACAAGGCGTCGTGGGTGCATGGAGCCTATCCCAGGATCTACGAGCATGAAATCAGAGATTCCCCCTGGGCACGACGCCAGCCCACTGCAGGGCACACACCTACGGTCAATTTAGAAAACCTAATTCACATGATGTATATGTCTTTGGATTGTGGGAAAAATCTGAGACCCCAGAGGAAACCCACGCCACCACATGGAGAACGTGCAAACTCCTCACACACAAGGCCAGGACCCGGATTTGTACCCCTATCCGTGATGGTTTGAGGCAACGGTGCCAACGCACCACCAAGGGGCTCCAACAGTCTATACATGAATCTAAAATGAACGTTTGATAATTTTATGGAAAACACTGATTCCAAATATTTGAGGAATGAACCCACACTTCTGAACTGTAGTGTATCAAGTGTAGCTTTTTCGAAGTGAAGAAGGGAAAAAGAGGAGCTTGCTTTTTATATCATATTTGAAGCAGAATATTCACTGAAGAAATATGGTTGTGTGCTTTAAGTGCTGCTGCCATTTTCAAAAGACTCCCTCTGGTTGCGTTTGTGGTACCCCATCAGTGACACACCTTATTGATTAATTACTTTTGGCTGCTTTTGAGAGCATGAAAATGGCAAAAAATTAGTAAATATGACTCCAAACAATGATGCATTCAGGTCCTAGAGCACTAGTGTAATCAGGTACTTGTTTTAAATGATTACATCACAACCTGCAATACCCCTATAGCTGATGAAGCGCATTAGGTATAGTGACCTTAGGCGGCTCCAGACCATTTTATGTGATGGCACTGTTTTTCTATGGAGATCATTCCGAATGGCTGTGTCAGATCTCTGACAAAAGAATCATATAATATCCTTTTTTCAGTTTGTGTTTTGTGTTTATCACATTATCTTTTTTTGTTTCTTCATGTTTGTCCACAGGGCACTGTACATGAATAAGAGCCGGATACATTTGGAGTGACACACTTATTCCTGCATCCATACATTATGCATATCAATCAACATTTCATTTTGAGTTACTGCTTTCATTTGCCGCCTATAATGAGACAGTATGTCTATGTGCTGCCACTTGCGGACGCAATTTGCATCCCCTGATGTCTGTAGCATAAGAACAAAGTGCCTTGCCCCACGCTTGAGGATTATTTATCCACTTCCGCTGTCACATGTGCTGCTAATAGAGATTTGCTTGGCACTTGGCTGTATTTCTGCGCTCCCCGGGGAAGGCCGCAGCTGATCTAATTCAGTTAGGTGGAACTGCAAGCGCTGGTGGGCTCAGAGCCTCCGCGGCTACCAAAGCCGCCTCATGTGTGGTTTATGCTATTAGCAACAAAATGAATGTCTCTGCTGTAAAGAAACAATGCAACATGAATCATGAATGTGATGGGCTTTAGGCAGATAAGGAAGCAGATGCTGTTTGCTTTCTAATGGAATACTTAATGAACAGTGAGTGGCGTTTTGGGCACAAGTGCTTTGTGCCATCCAAATGTCATAGAGGTGCGATCAAACTGTTTAGAACTGTGCAGTACTTTTAAAGGTAATACTGTGTCTCAGTTCTTGCTCAACAGCAACATTATTAGAAAGACTTCTCTTGCTGGTGCGCAGTACCAGACTGTAGCCCACCTGCTAGTTATGCTCATTAGTATCAATTTTATGCAACACAGGATATGTTTAAAACCAGGACTAGCACAGCATTCACTATCACATCACTACCATGTCAGAGTATGGTCCAGTACAGAGATAATGTCTGGTCAACAGATGTGGTCAGAAATGAATATTGACTAAAGACTAATCATTAATATGGTACATACAACTTATACATGGACAAAACAGCCTTTATATGGACAAAAATTACTAATTTAATAGGCATTAAATACATTGTAAAAAAAATAAAAATTCATTTGCAGATTCATTGCATTTTATTTGTGCAATGCAAGCGATACAACAACGTCGGTCACGACTGGCACTGAAAATAATGTTTCTAGTAGTAAAAAAATCACCTTGTGTATTAGGTGTCTCATTATCCAACATGCCTGACTGCCCACCTTTAAGAGCATGCTGAAGATTGGTGGCCTGCTGATCAAGCGCACAGACTCAGCACTGTGGTGTGTAGATAAGAGCTGTGCAGTTGTAATATGTGCAGCTCTTCACCATCAATAAGTAATCAAATCTTAAACCTGTAGGTGGTCTGAATTAAATACAGTAGCAAGTGCACGCACTGCCATAATCCCTCCAGCTGGGCTCTGCTGGCCTTTCTAAATTAGCACTGTGATAGATTCCCTGGGCCCATTGCGATAATAAGCAACTTGCAGGCCTGCAAGCTTCATCTCCTCAGCATCCATCATAGAAAGGGAAAGTTATAGAGCTTTACAAGCACAGGAGAGAGGGAGGCAGGTGGGCAGAGGATGTGCTCTCTGCTTTAATTGTGAACCGACCCCCTTCCTAGTAACAAATCACCTGTCCCTACCTATGACCATTATAGAGACTCACAGAGAGAGTTGGGGTCACCAGGAGAGAGTGATGCATTTTCTCCTTGTAACCCTTTAGTCTAGAATTACTGTTATTGTACTATATGTACAATAACTTGATACAATTATGTACATGGGTACAAGCATATGATTTATGAATATAATAAATTACATTTCATTTACATTTGTATTGGTAGGTTCATTTCTTTTTTATTGTTAGACAGTGACAAAAATATATAAAGGGTGGTTTGTCGTTCTATCCAGTTCAAACCTTTAAAACAATAAAATGTCTTTCCTTCTACTACAATCTACACTTAAAATAAATTAAGAGGTAAGAGTGAGAATGTACATATCCAGTGCCTCCTCAAGCACCTGAAAGACCAACTGAACTGTCAGGCTGAAATATTATCTCGTGAATCAAAGGTGTGATCCAGTGCAAGAAGCAGAGACTTGTGGCTACGATGCTTTTCCAGCAAGTGTTGGATTTTTACAAGCCAGTACTCACCAGATGGCAGTGTTAGCCAAGCGAGTTAACACCAGACTCGCTGTGCGCTACCTGCTGTCCAGAGCGAGGGAGTCAGCGCAGAGACGGTGATGTAATCCTATGAAATGCAGAACAAAACAGTCGAGATGGATTGTTGTGCTCATGCACCTTTTTCAGGTGTTTGGAATAGCTCCTCTGTTGCCGGAACGTGCAATGTTTTCATTTTTCTTTTTTTATTCTTTGTTTTCTGCATCAGCTAAGTAGTTGTAGGAAAGTAGATTTTATGTTATAATGTTAACTTTTCTGTTTGGGGTCACTAAGAGGACTCCTTGCTGCAATCCAACCCTGATTTTGATCTCGGATCTGCTGTTGGCTGCATTAAAAATGTAACTGAAATTGCAGTCTACGCAGTGCATGAGGTAGTAATTTTGTGATCGGCAGCGAAAGCAGAAAAGTGGCAAATCTATAGGAATTCTGTCAACTTCACTTGATTAATATTAAACTCATCTCACTGTGTTCATCACTGACAAAACTTTCAGATCAGTTTGGAGTGGTGATCTGACTGAACAGAATCTTCTACTTTCATTAGGAATATACACTTAATGTGAAAAACATTGTCTTCCACTTAATTTCCAATGAATGACTTCCACCTTGGTTTAAGCAGTATACGTTCATCTGGTATACTGGATGAAATTATCTCAAGGTGGGCTCCTGAGTGGTACACATGTCTAACCAGTGACCCTCTCATCATGAGTTCAATCCTGGCGATGCCACAACCATGGGCAGTTGTCTAAGAGGCTTTGGTCTCTGCATGAGTGGGATGGCCCTCCCTCTCCCCCAATCACCCAGCATGTTAACTGACATGAAGGACGCAGCAGTTATTGCTCTCCTGTAAGTGTGCTAAGTTGTCCAGTGTGTTGTGTTAGTGAAAGTACAAAAAAGTGGGGGAACTCCACATGACTTGGAATAGCAAATGCAATCTTTTTCTCTCCTAGTCCTCGTCGTTTTGAGGGAGTGGACACGGCATAGTATGGTTTAATGAGTGGAGAAGGACACATCTACATTTAGAGAGAAATTTGGGAACACCTTGACTTTAATACCAGATAGCATAAATAATGCAATACAGTCTAAAACCCACTACAGTCTGACTGAATGGCTACTTGTGGAAGTGGAACTTAAGGGAGGGGATATTAGACATAATTTTATAAAGAATATTCATGCATTGTGGTTAGCTTGGACATAAGCCTGCTTGCTAGGTTCTTTCCCCTTCACTGTCTCAGCTCAGTCAGGTGCATCAGATAAAAAATAATTTTATAATGGAGTGATAGTGTGGTATTTCAGGCATGCATGTTTTGTTTTTGTTTTTTTTGTTTGGCAGTGGTCACATCATTAACCACAGTATTCTACAGTATAATCAGACAGTGACCTTTGCTGAGCCAGAGGATGACCTGTGTCTCTTCCTGCACACCAGAGAGGACACGATAAAAAGTGGAGTTTTCTAATATAATGCACAGTGAATGTATACTGAATAAAAAGATGTTTTTATTTTTATAAACTAAAGGGAACTCTTCCATTTGTACCTGGGGTGTCACTGCTGCTGCTTCTCCTACAGGGGCCAGAAACATTGGATTTTATACGACCATTTTTCCCAGCATGTTGCGACATTCCATTCACTTCCAGCATGTTGAATGTTGGGGGGTCTACACAGCCAATTTAGTGAATAACATGTGCAGGGACAAGAAAATCATTACCACAAGATTCATATCGACGGCTGTTCTCTTAATGCTCAGAGCTGCAAGTTTAGCTCGGAGTCCTGCAGCCAAAGACTCAAGGATAGATCAATGTCAGTGGAGCGGGAATAGCATTGGGCCCCACAAGAAACGAGCAGAGCTTCGGGCACGGAAACTCATATCAGAGTGTCTGGCCAGTGCTGTTTCATTTCATGAATTCTTTAATGTGTTAAGTCCGAATGGTCCCTAACGCACCCCCATCGCTTGGGCAGTCTAAAATAATTGAGGAGTTTTTCTGTAGGTTCCTTTTCAAAATGACCTCCTTGTGTTCTGGAACCCTGATGGCTTTTGGGCCAAAAAGTCACCCGTTCGATGATGGAGCCGTGTCAGACCGTAATCTAGAGAGGTGTCAGGAAATGGCCCCCCAGAGGAACTCCCCCGAACCTCCAACATCATTTATCCACCTGTCTAATCACTGCACCCATAGATCAATATTACAGCTGTGACTGAGAGAAAGGTAGATGAAAGGGAATATAGCAAAGGAGAAGAAAAAAGTTTTCTGCAGCAGTGAGTTTAGACCTATTTAAACCGGCACTTGAGGGTCACTCTGTGTTTCTGTTTTGAAATGTTGAAATGCAATGGCTCTCCTCTGTGGTCTGTGCCAACAATGACAAAGCCTATGTTTGAGCTCTTTATTACCTATATGGGTTTAATTCTTTACTGAGCCACCATAGCTGCCATCTACTCACATTTCAGGCAGATGTACAGTTACAGGTGAAGAATGAAAGTGTTCTAGAAGTGCAGTATATAGTGTATATCAGTCATATACACATACATTCTTTTTAATTTTACATAGCACCAGTACAAAATATGACATGATAAAGTGTCAGGATGCCACCGACTATTCAGTGAACCATTCTGATAGCGTCGGCTATCAGCAGAATATACGCCATTTGGTATATTTCAAACATTTGAGTACTGAAACTGCATTTTAGAAATAATACTTACATTTATTTTCATGCATTTAGCAGACATCCTTATGCAGAACCACTTACAGTTTTAATTATTTTACGGATGTCGATAAATGTAGCTTTAAGAGTCTTGCCCCGAAGATTCTTTTTAGTACAGCATGGTGCACTGTTCCTGTAAAAAGTAATGTGAAAGCCACATTACTACCATGTGTTACTACACTATGCACTATTGTAGTGGTACAGTGGTATAAACAGCTTTTTTTTTGTTTTTTTTGTAATTCAAGCGGTTCAACAACTCATTGTTCATTCTGCAGAAAGTTCTTCCCAACAATGCTGCAGAACCCATCAGTGTGTGGCACTTATAGGCTGCTTTGCTTTCCACTACTTCATCCTAAAGCAGCTCGATGGGGTTTAAGTCTGGAGACTTCTGGCCACTCCATGTTTTCCAGCTCACCATCTTGTCCTTTTTTCTAAGGTAGTTCTGGCAGAGCTTGGACTTATGGTTTGGGTCACTATCTTGCTGTAGGATGAACCAGACTAAGTAGGTACATACCAGAGGAATTGCATGGCGCTACAGAATTATTTCCCTCCTGTGGCTAGGCTTACAATTTTTAAACCTCTCGCAGTTCAGCACTGTCCTTCGAACCATTTCATGATATTCACTGGACTTGAACTGTTTGAATTTCAATTAAAAAAATGTTTGACACACGTTCTAAAACTTTTGACTGGTAGTGTACACACACATATATAATATTTTATATATATAT
>JBBPDC010000007.1:17111065-17122307 GCA_037974485.1 Hemigrammopetersius urotaenia | reverse complement strand
ATTGGTTGATTAGATAATTGCATTAATGAGAAATTGAACAGGTGTTCCTAATAATCCTTTAGGTGAGTGTATATATAATAATAAAAATATTTACTATTTTAAAAAAATTAAAAAATATTTAGTGCCCCATTAAAAATGTTGATTCTGAAAGGAAACCAAAGGTTTTCTGACAAATCTTGCGGGGTGTAGACATTTATTATATATATTATTTCACATATTACTGGCTACATATATGAATCATATCACACCAAACACCAATCACAATTACTGCATTCCAGTTCTGTTGAGAATTGAGAGGCAAGCATGTGCATTATCACTCTCTAAAGGTATGCTTCCTAAAATGGTTCAGAGAAGTCATGTGTCCTGTGTTTTAAATAACCTAAACCTTTCTGAAGAAAAGACTCCTCTGAACCCATTACAAGACCCCAGTACACGATTCTCAAGAGACTTCTTTTAATCACAGAGTAACATTTACAGCTCAGAGTTATAAAAGAATGCAGCATACAAATAAAACTCCTGAGACCGGGCGGTTGGTCAGATTATACAGAAGGGGCATTGCACCAGATGAGCAGGATAGAAAGGAGAGCCATCTTTAGAACTAGCTTAAGGTCATTTCCGTCTGCAAGTAGATCGAGGGAGATTTTGATGAATTCAGGAGGGCATTTGCCCTTCAAGCTTCTGCCATTTGCTGCAGGCTTACTCCCGGTTAGCGTTTAATCTAATGCCAACTGTCTGCATCCCAGGGAAAAGGGGAAAGAAAAAAATGAAAATACTGTTAGTGAAAAATGAGTAGTCCTCCTAATCACAAATGCGCCTGGCTCCATTTATTGGGCCTGAGAGACTTCCATGTTTTGGCCGCCCAGGAAAAGTAAACGCAGGCAATTATGGCAGAGTGATTTAACGAAGCGTCACCCGCTGTTCCTCCATAAGTGACAATGTAAAATGAAGCAGGGGGTCCCGTGGTGCCCACTGCTTTATGCTTGAACTAGCATGCTTAGGTTTTGAAAATACTGAGATTTACTTCAGCCTGCTGCAAACTGTGCGATTACTGCAGTCTTATGGGTTTATTGTTGTTACACTGTACCAGATAAAACCAATTAAATCTTGGCCACAAGTCTTGCCATGTTCTGACTGCTAGAAAATATGAAAAAGATCCTCTGACTGGTCTATGGTGCAAAAATATAATATTCTGTTTGGGGCATCTATCAGAGCCATCTTAATCAAAAGAAAAAATCTGCTCATGATAGGTGGGCTAAAGTATGTAGTCTATTAACTTTTGCAATCATAGCTCTTTTTTAACTTTCTTTTGTTTGCATGCATTGCCTACACACACACACACAAAGCCCTATCCTGAGAGGGCCTGACCAAATACCGTGTTTTAGGACAGGATTTTCATGCACAACAGTGTTCTCAGGTTTGTTTTCGGTGAATATTTTCATATAGCAGGATTTTTATCTAGGAGTTTTTAGAAGATTTCTTTTAGAAGAATGTGTCATGCAGTCATTTTTTGTTTTGTGCTCTCTCGTTCTCCATCTCTCTCCTGTGTGAGTGTTTTTACTGTTTCTTGTGACGTCTGGACAGCGGCCACTGGGGGGCGCTGAGGAATCGTTTGTGTTCAGGACTCTTATTGTGACATCCTGAGTACACCAGCTAGGTAATAGTCGTAAGATGGGTTCCAGCTGCTGGTGTGCTCAGGATTAAGTGATTATGTTTTGTTATTGGTTGGTCATGGCTTATGTTAAGTATTTAAGTTCAGTCTAGGTGGTCCTTGGTTGTCGGTCCACCGTCATACTCCGTCAGAGACAGCCATACTCTGTCTGTAACCATCTGTTGCAGTACTTATAGTGTGTCCAGGTTACTTTGTACTGTCTCGGCCCTTGAGGCTGGTTTTGTTTTGAATTATAATAAAGTGAAATCTCCGAATGGAATCCTGCCGTTGTGCCTTCAATCTTTGGAAAAAGGCCCAGCGACGTTACATTTCTAATAGTTCATTAGTGGAGGGTAGATGTTGTTCTCTGCTAGGTATAACTGGCAGTTCCACAGATGATATAAAATAATACTAGAATCAGTTAGTGTATTTTAGATAAAATGATCCACAGGGCATTGTTAGATGCTCAGTTGAAATGAAAGAGAGTCATGTGCTGTTAAACTATGTGTGCAATGATCCATCTCTGTCAATGTCTGTTAGTATGAAAGGGAAACCAAAAAGTAGATCAGAGTGGCGTACTGAGAATCCCTCATTAAACTGGCTGACCTTATTAGCCAGTGCTGATTACACAGTTTAAAACAAACTTAATATGTCAGTATAACATATGCAGCATTAAGTTCTAACTACACCCAACACAGCTCAGTTTTACATTCTTACTCTGAGACAAATGTTTGTTTTTTAGTACACAGGTGGCCAAAGAGCTCATGAGGCTGAGCAGAGCTCTCTATAGATGCTAAACTGGAGCACCACCGAAGCGTGATGTCCAAAGTGTACAGTTTGTGGTTTGATGTGCGATCCTTGAAAATCGTTGCTCCCCCTGGAACAAAAAGGAATTTCACATTGGACCGGCCATCCACAACACCCCGAAATTGACTGTTCGTGTTACCGATAAACTACCTTTGCTAGCTGAAAATAATAAATGTGTTTTGGTTGGTGGAATTTTAGTTTTGTTGGCCCCGAGTGCAGAACAAAGAGGGACTGCAGGCACCTTGTCTCTCTTTGTGACCTCACTGTGACAGCAGTAAAAATTAAAAGCAAAGAACAATGACTTTTAAAAGTTTCTCTGGCTGCGACACATGTATGTGCTGTTTGCTTTCTGTACACATTTTGTTGATAGAGTGGTTTGGGAAAATTATGATGTGAATCTGTGTTTTTTGTTGTTGTTTTTCATTTTTCCTATTCTATTGTTATACTGTTGTGTACAGCACCTTTGTTCAGTCCTAAAGTGCACTGTTCTATTGAAGTGCACCAACAATAAGGACTAGGTGTTTGTGCATGTACCTGCTGGGACAGTTCTCACACTGCTGCATACTTCATCAACCCTCTTCCTCATCCACCACCTTTCCTTTCTCACTCTATCCATCCTTTCTCCACTGCAGCCAGTTCTCTCCCTGCGGTGCACACAGCAGATGCCACACTCGTTCGCTCATGGGGTCTCCAACGTCCCCTCCTTCTACTTACTATCCTGTCCATCCTTCATCTCTCTCTCCCTCCATCCCTTGACAAGACAAAGCCAGCCTCATCCCTCCCTCCAGCTGGCCTGGGCTAATTGCAGCTGCTATCTAACAGTGACAGGCATAATCAAATATTATAAGCTCACCTCTCTCTCTCCCTCTCTATCTCTATCTCTCTGTGCTATCTGGCACCAGCACATTAGCAGCAGATCCCCTAAGTCCTGTTAGCTGTGAGGTGGCTCCTCTATGTATTAAACTAGTTCATCCAGATCATCCCACAGATGCTTGATCAGACTGAGATCAGGGGAATTTGGAGGCCAAGTCCATATCTTGACTCTTACAGTGTGGCAGCACTTCTGAAAGAGGCCACTAAGAGAATATAGTTGCCATGAAGGCGTATACTTGGTCTGCAGCAATGTTTAGGTGGTGCATGTCAAATCCAAGCAGAACACTGGCCAGAGCATTACACTCCATCCTAGTGTCATCTTTTCTCCATGTTCAGGTTTTTCAGCAGTGAGAGGAGTCAGCATGGGCACTCTGACCGGTTTGCCAGAGTACCCATGATGCACGGTATGTTCTGTGATGCATGGTATGTTCTGACACCTTTCTATCATAGCCTGCATGAACCTTTTAGCAATTTATTCTACAGTAGTTATTTTGGATCGGACCAGACAGGCTAGCCTTCACTCCCCACAGACATCCCTGAGCATTCGGCATCCATGATCCTGTCACCAGTTCACCTGTTGTCCTTTCTTGGAACAGTTTGTGTTGGTACTGATTACTACATCCTGGGAGCACCCCACAAACCCTGTCATGTTACAAATGCTCTGACCCAGTTGTATAGCCATAACAATTTGGCACCTTGTCGAAATCAGTCAGATACTTACAACTGTCCATCAATCCTGCAAACAACACACCTTTAACTTCAAGACCATCCCCCTGTTGCTTAATGCTTCCCACTTCTTGACAGGTGCCACTGTAACGAGATAATCGATGTAATTAGTTTCACCTGTCAGTGATTTTAATGCTTTGGTTGATCGGTGTAAACCGAAGGGCTGCGGTTTTAGGGTGCAGGTCAAAGGGCCTCAGAGAGTGAGCTGCTCCACATGGCCACCACTCAGCTTTTATGCTGAGAGGTAGAGAGGGGTGCAAATTACAATAATCTCTGTGGGAGAGAGAGGGTCAGCGGGCTGTGAGTTTGATGGGTAATTTACTGTAAAGCCTTCACTTAGAGGGCTTCAAAAAGGTTCACAGCAGATAAGAGCACTGTCTCCTGTCTCTTTCACCCAGAGCTGTACTACCCAGCCTCATAGTACAGTGCTGTTTGAGAGGCCACAGAGCAACGCCTTAGCTTACAAAAATCTGCATGTAAATGAAAGCATTAGCGTTCTCTAATCGAGGCCTGCTAAACCAAATATTATATGTAACACAGCACTTTTTAGACACTTTTTTGGAAAACACAAACTGTAACTTAAAGTAAGATTCAAGATTGTAGCTGATTGATTTAGTCATGGTCTTGGGCCATTCTCCGCCAAGCAGTGGCATTGTGCATGAAAGAAGATATGCTTCAGCCTGTAATTGATGGTGCAAGGTCAGCGAGTAGAAGTAAAAGGTATACGCCTCTAAAAAACAATAAATGAGCATATGTATACATGTCTATGAGCCACCAAACTGGACAAAAAACTACACATGCTGACACACACACACACACACACACACACACACACACACACACACACACACAGTGCACCCAGCTGAAGTGATAAGTCTGTGTTAGAGGTTTCAGTTTTGCTTTCGGCCAGGATTATCCATGTGGATGCGGAGATGTGGGAGTTACTGAGTGTGAATGTGTGTTTGTGTAAAGGCAGGGAGCTCAGATTGGTAGTAAAGTCACAGTGTGAGCTCTTCAGCTTTGTGCATCCAGTGGTGCTTCCTCCAGCTCCCTTCACTCTTGTGAGTTAAACCCCTTTTGATTCTTCAGCATCCCTGTGTGCTGGTGGAGCAGAGAAAGTTTTATTCCTGCTCCTCCTCTGGCACAGCTTCACATCTGAGATTCCCATCCAAGCTGAATGACACACATTCATTAAAGAGACAAACTGGCGCAGGGATGCAGTACACACTGCACGGAGTATTTTTATTTTTTGACTCAGTGGAACAGTATTAAAGCACTGGAGGTTAAATGAAAAAAAAATATTCTGCAAATTAATTACCCGAGCAAAAGTCAGTAAAGCGACAGTTTGGTTATAATTGGGAAAATATCATTAACCTCCAGTTCTTATGAGATTATTATGAGGTTATTACTCTTAAGACTTATTATACAGTACCTACTATGAAGTTGATGTTATGCAGTCTTGAGAGTGATGAACTGAAGTGTGGACCCTCATAAAGACCTAAAGACAAAGAGATTAAAGCAAACAAAAAATATAAATAAATCTGATTTGCATTTTTTCTCTTACCACAAATGTTGCTCATTCAAATCCTTTTCAATCTTAAATTTGTTTTTTTAGTTTTGCAGATGAGCTGTATGACTGATGTAGCTCCAGCTGTCATATAGCTCATTTTTCTTTAATGGTGTCTCAAAGGAATTGTCCAAATTGCATTTGAAAGCAGCATTATCCTCCACAGATCAGTTTTTTACAAACACCTCAATTTCCACAAACCATTTCGGGTTGTTAATTAATATGAAATAGACTTGCTTATATGGTTTTTGAAACGGAATGACATACGGAAGTACATAATATGCACAGTGCCTTCATGATGGCAGCTACATTTCTTGTTTATTCTCAGTTATTTAGCACTCCTTTGCTTTAAGGCAGAGAAGGAACTGCAGAAAATTTGCTCTTAGACTAGTGTGATAATGCAATAGGAACATGAGTCTTTACAGTCTAAAAGCTTTAGTGGCGTTTTATGGAGCTTCACTGAGCAGCAGGAGTGATCACAGCACAGCAGCACATTCACCCCACAGGAACTTCATACAGTGTGCAGGTGGATGGTGCTATTGCCACACGGCTGTGAAGCTGAGAGGAAAACAGAAAGAGAGAGGGGGTGGGGAGGCTCTAAACTGGTTCGTTTCAGCTCATAGTTTCAATGGATTCAATTCAAGTTCTAGAATTTCCGAGTAAAATTTGGTTTAAATATCCACCTACGCTAAAACATATGGGTTGCTACAATTTGTCAAGCACTGCCTACCCCATTCACCACAGTCACTCTCAATGTACATGTTTCAAATGTTTAATAACATTAAATAAGAACCATTGCTATGCTATTGTCCACAACTGACTGTGAATATAAACAGCAGACTAACAGGAATGATGTTGTGTTGCTTTACATAGTCTTTTTCAAACATCCAAATCAAATAAATCCAAAGAGGATAGAAACTGGTATGGCAATTTAGACCAGAGCATTGGCATTACCCTGCATTGCTGGGGCAGCTGGTGGCCTGGTGGCTAGAGAGTTGCCCCCGCGATCAGAAGGCCATGGGTTTGAATAAGGTACCAAACCCCCCCAATTTGTAGCAGCCCACTGCTTCACTTGTTGAATGATTAAAATGCAGAGAAAGAATTTCACACTGTTCACAATGTGAAAAGTGTTCACTCATGACTGTAGGGCCCACTTTACTTTACCCCTCAATCTAAACCCTACTGGCATAAGTTTATTTGGGTAGTGTACGACTGAGTGACACTCACATAGTAGCAACAGAGTCATTTGTGTTTGTGTGTGTGTGTGCTAGTATGTATTGGACACATTGTAGTTTTACACATAGCATTTTTTACACCTTTTGCCTTTGTCTCTAGTAGTTTGTGTTCGCTACCTAGCTGGAAACCATGCTTATGGCTAGTTAATCTTAGTTAAGCTTAATCAGTACTGTACATGCTTTTCCTGCTCTGCCTTGTGCTTTACAGCATGACCAGTTCCTCCATGCACATAATCCAATTCTTTCAGATATAAACATCTACAGGTCTGAAAACAAAACAGCCTTGAGGTATTTGATACATAAGGCCTCTTTGCGCTGGAATGAAAGAATAGAACATCTACAGCAACAGCATGCACTTGCTCAGAGCCGTGAGAGAAATGGAGACATGAGGAACGCTTAATATAGAGCAAAGTTACTCGATTAGCTCTGTGCTAGAGCTTCAGGGAACAGATAGCGTGGGCTGCTTGCATAAGTGCGTCCCCAAGGACCCGTGATGGAAGATGTTTTTAGAGCTAAGAAGGAAAAAATGTAAGTTGTTCTTTCTGTTGCATGTCTGGTTGTTGCTCTCTACTTCTCAACATGTACTGATCTTAGCTGTCTTTCCTGTATAATAAACTTTTTTGACAAGTGGATGGACTCTGAATACTTGATCATCACTGTGTCTCATGGTCACACCACAATACAATGCATATCTTCGAAACATATTTTCACATCAATTGATCTTTTAAATGCAACTGTGGCCAGTAATTTAATATGAGCTACCATCACTTCTGTCCAACAGCGGTGCTCGAACAGGAAACTTACAATGATGTGTTGTTTTACATAGTCTTTTTATACATCCAAATCAAATAAATCCATTCAGGACTAGCTAACAAATGTTCAGTTGGTTTTTGAAGATGCTGGTAAATACGTCTAATGAACAAAACCTGCCCAGCTTGGGATAGTACAGTTAGTAATGTTAGTAATGAAACATGATGTGCTTAAATTTAACTCATTCTGAAAATTCTGTTACAGTAGAAATTAGTTTGTTTGGTAAGAAGCGAGCAAGGAGAGCTTGTTCTGTCTGTTCTGATTCGTCAGAATACAAAAATGCTTTCACAGACTGTTCAGAGTGGTTTTTTTCACTGTTTTTCCGATAGTGATGGAGCTCCATTGAATATCTTTTGGAACAGGATTTGTTATGCAAAGTGACCATCCATAATCAATACTCACCACTGCTTTATGTAATCATCCTTCTTCTCATGCCAAACCTATTTTTTTTTTGTTGTATTTGTTGCCCAAAAAGCTCAGTTTTTGTCTCATCTGACCATAAAAGCTGATTCCAGTCAAAGTCCCGGTAGTGTCAAAAATGCTCCAGGCACTTCTTAATGTCTTAACAATGGACATGGGCATTTTGAGGCATGTTGTAAATTACATTTTGAAGCATTTTAAAAATCATTTGATTTTATGAAGATCAGTACAGTGCATTTTATCAATAGAATGTCTTTGGATGAAAATGTTAAAATATCTTTGTGATCGAATTTTTGTTTTACTTTTTTCAGATAAACCAAAGAGTCTCAACCTATTGCACTTAGTCTCTCACAAAAAGTTCAGTTGTAGCATCTCAGAAATTGACTGTGTGGTTTAAGGGGTCAAGGCAAAGGCTAGCAGTGAAAATGAACTGAGCTGAAGAATTGGTGTGCCTCTTTAGCAGCAGCAGCCGGGCAGCTCTGACTGATGTTAATAGACTTCTCATTCCTTGTAAGCCTGAACCGTCTGGTAAAGTATTACACCTGTGTGAGCGCAAGATCACGACATCACTGTATCCTTGTCTTGAAATATGATGACAAAATTGTCATCAGTTTTCAGAAAGACTTATTTCAAAGTCTCATTTTTAGTCTCTTGACAAGGACAAGGCAGCCAATGTGAGTTTTTGTGTGTGTTTGTCTGTGTGTGTGTGTGTGTGTGTGTGGGTGTGTGTGTGTGTGTGTGTGTTCAAGAGGCTAACTGTATCAGATGCTATAGTGTAAACCCAATAATCTTAAACATTACCTGAGCCAAATAAACCTCTTCGTTCAGAGGCACTAACAAAGGTCAAGTCATTTTAGTCACATGTTTTATTTATTAACCTAATGGTGTATAATAAAATATTATAAGTGTCAAAAATGATGAAAAGAGCTGTAGATGACTTCATGATGAATGAGAAAGTTGTATATTTAGAATGTTACAGAAAAATGAATATCCAGAATGCCTTGTATTTGAAAACAGTAAATTCTTTATTTATGACTTTCTTTTATTTATGACTTTCTCAACACATTTTGTAAGCATCTAGTGTTAGTTTTGTTTCATACCTTTTGTTAAAAAGGATGGATACTTTCTTGTATCTGCATCAAATGTTATTGAATAAAATAGTGATTCTGAATAGTGCATATGTTGCTATCGAGTGGCTGCGCTTGGCAACAGTGACCAGTTTGTGGGATTGTTCAAAGTATGAGAAAACCTTCACTTTCTAACCTTTCACTTATTCATTATAAAATCAGTACTTTTGAATACAAACTTGGTTACAACAGAACAGTCGCCTTCAGTACGTTTATCTGTTATATGACTGCAAATCAGTGGAATGTCAAGCTGCAGCTGGGGATGCAAAATGAAAAAGTACGTATTTGGTGACATATGTCAAAGCCAGGGACCTTTAGTTTTACTGTATTCAGCCAACAGGCAACACTCTGCGTAAGGCGTGCATTGTTCTGCTGAAATGTTATTAGCACTGAAGTGTGTATCTTTTATTTGCAAGTCTTCTTGAGCATGAATGAGACTTTACTGTGCATCAAAGACTAAAAATGATGCACTGTATTGAAATACTTTTCACACTGCTGTGGCATATTCAATCGATTGGGTTTTAAAACAATACATTATCATTATAATGCAATAAAGCATACATGCACTACTTACACTGAACCTCCACCTGACGTGTGTAAAAACTCCAGCAATGCTGCTCTGCCTGATAAACTCACACCAGCACTACATTACGATCCCTCTGCTATATTGAAAGCAGTTTACTATCCCACCAAATGGGATAGAGGGTGGCTGACATTTTTTTATGATAACAGATGGGCTACAGTCTGTAATTCTATACCTATATACCTCAGGCACCCTTGACCCCTCACCGGTTGTCCTTTCTTAGACCACTTTTGGTAGGTAGTAATCACTGCATACTGGAAATACCCGGTCATCTAGTCTGCAAATGTTCATTCTGTAGGACTAATGAAGGGTAATCTTTTCTTATCTTAACTTAGTCATCACAGTTTCACCCTTCACCCAGATCCTAACGCATGCCCATTTTTAATGCTTTCAGCACTTGACAGGTGCCTTTGTAACTAAAATCAATATTATTCACTTCATCTGTGAGTGGTTTTAGTGTATAGTGGACCTAAAAAATAAAAATAATGAAATGCACTTTAACAAGATACATTTTGTTGATCTATACTAACTTTACAAGATACAGATTTCTGTTACAACTAAATGACACAACATTCACAAAAAAAGCAGAGTGAGTGCAAACAAAACAAGTAACCCCTCAGGCAGAAGTAACTGACACAGAATGTGGGTTATAAAATGGGCACTGTTAAATTACTACAAAACATATTTAATTTAATTTTGCAACTTTTTTTTTACATTCTAATATCATACAGTAATAATTAGGGCTGGGCATGTTAACACATTCTTGTCGCATTAACGCATTACTTAGTTAACAGCAACAATTATTTCATCATGCGTTAATAAAGTTTTTACTACTATTATTTTGAAAGTTTGTTGCTTTTTTTGTGGTCAACCACTTCACCTCCCTCTAACAGGGACATCTACTACTGAACATAGACTGTTTATGCTGCTCCATGATAAAAGAAAACTGTTTTCCATTGTATCTCAGATTGGACGCATTGGCAACAAATCTGTGGAGTTGTAGCGGAGTTTTTGTGTCAGAGCCGCTTTTGTTATTGTGGTCTTTTATTTTTGTCTAGCTCTGCAATAAATACCTAACCCAGATAACTTGATAGTGATGTGCTGGTATACATTACACCTTATCTCAAATTTGGTGGCATAAACTCCTACCAAAATTTATCTTCAGCCCACATATAGTAGTGCTTGTACTTCCCATTTACTTTGTATGTCCACTGTGGGTTATTTTTGTTAGGTTTTTTTTTGCATGGACTGTAAAAAGAAAATTGGTTTTTAATTTGACCAATTAAAATGCCAACTTGGCTGCAGCCCGGTTTTGGCCCTGCCATCGAGCCGCACCGCTTTACTGGTCACTTAACTTATAATAGTATAATAAGCGTTTCTGCTTCATATGGGTATTTTGTGCAGTATAACCTGCCTAATGCTTGGAGATGTTTCAGATTAACTTTA
>JBBPDC010000007.1:17097076-17110965 GCA_037974485.1 Hemigrammopetersius urotaenia | reverse complement strand
TAATGTGAATTTGTTTATACTTACCATATTGTTATTTATAGCTACATATATTACATATAATGTTTAGTGGTTTGGACCTCCCATTTAGCTGGTTAATACCTAGAACAGTTTGTTTGAACCTGATGAGCTTTCCAACATAAATACATAAAAATATATGTTCATCAAGATACATCTGATTAACAAAAAGAGGAAGGCAAAATGTATTTCTGACCATTAGGTAGAACAACAAATATTAGCAGAATAGAGTGGAAATGTATTTAATTTTCTCTAACATCTACGAAGAACTGAAATAAAATTAAAATTGAATTTAAATGTGATAACATACATGAATTAATTTAGATATGTTCAAATGACATACAAAAACACACTCATTACTAAAATGTAACTTTTTACGTAGATTTAAATCAGTGATGTATTCCTGTACAGTTTTTTTGCTCTGTGGCGCAGCTTATTCAGATGACACCATAACTATGTCCTTAACTTCACAAATACCTTATTACTAGTCAAATTTTACGTTTCCACATTGTGGTCTGGATGATGAACATTACTGGGAAGAAATGAGAGTCTGAAGCACTACACTGTCTAACCATGTTGTCCTTAGCAAAAGTGACTCATCGAGGTCGGAGCAGCTTTGACACGCTGGTTAATGCCTCTTCCAGAGTGTCCTGAATCCTTCATGAGGTCAGCCTTGACATGATCTCCCCTAAAACTGAGCTCCATAAAGTCCTCTAAATGACTGTGGAGTGGCATCCATGTGGCTATTATCGTGGGAAGACGTTGTCTCGATGACAAACGCAGAATGGATTGAAATGGCAAGGAGCCAAGGAAAAGTACCAAGGAGCTCGATATTTGTGCTCCATCTAACCGCTGCACAATCTTAGACAAGACCTCATTGCTGAAATCCAGCAGTCTGTCAAAAAACTACTCAGAATTCTTAAGGTACCTCTTAAAAACTGTAGATACTGGCTTTCTGTGGCACATTTATTGAAAAGGTTAACAGAAAGCAATGGCCCAGGTTTTATTCCTGGCTCAACACTAAACATTGGGAGGGTTGTGAACTTCCTTTTCACGCCTAAATCCAGACCCACAGGAGAACGGTTTCACACTATTACAAGCATCTGTATCCAAGCAAATCAGAAATTCTGTCAAAGATCAATTTTATATTCTTGGAATACACTGACGTGCTTCTTTTTAATTAACCTCATAATAATTAATGGTTTTTATGGATGTTGTTTTCACTTACACATTTCAGAATGTTGGTTACTAGACATTTCACTGCGGTGCCAGAACAGAACTTTGTGTGACTCCCTCAATTAAAATGCAGTCATGTTAAAATAAATGAGGAATTAAATGAAAAGAGAGACACACAATGAACATGGTAGTGATCTACATATTTCATATTTAACATTGGCTTCTCTCAGTGTCTTTTCTGTCTGCTCCCATGTTTGATTACGTGTGTCTGAACATGCATTTTTTTAACCTCAACGAAACTTAATGTATGTTGAAGATTAGCATGCAGAATGATCAATACGTCAGTTCACACAAATCTCTCTCTCTCTCTGTCTATCTGCTTCTGCCTCAGTATATGTACATTTGAGTGCCTGTCACATAAGCATTAGCTGTAGTAAAAATTGTCATTCCAAGCAATTAATCATTATTAATATTATTATTATTATTAGTAGTAGTAGTAGTTGTAGTAGTCGTAGTAGTACTGTGGGCAGTTGGTAGTCTAGTGGTTAATGCATTTGCCCTGTGATCAGAAAGTCTGGGTTCAATTCCCAATACCGCTAGGAACTGCTGAGGTACCCTGAGCAAGGTTCCGTCCCCACACACTGCTCTGTTCGTGGCTGCCCCGTGCTTGGTGAATGGGTTTAAATGCAGAAGAAGCATTTTGTGCTGTTCACACTGTGTGCTGTGGTGTGTTCACGTATGACCAGATTTAAAACAAAAACAAGTAGTAGTTTGTAATGTTGCAAATGCAAACTGTGTGATTCATCTGTTCATTTGTACAGATATATTTTTATATTTGTACACACAAACTCTGGACATTTGCACACACTGAATAACCTACAATCTATTTCATAACATGTGGTAGGGCTTCTGTAGAACTGGTCAATTGAATGTCAATGGCAACATGGAGAAGAGAATAAGTAGTTAAGGCAGATGTATTTATCTTTGACCTTTGATGTGAAAAATGTCTGTTGTCTTAACAACAAAAGGACGGACAGGGTGGAAGCGGTTCTTGTTAGTGTGTCTTCATCTTGCAGTGACACTTTAGATAGCTCTCATCCTTTATGTCAGCTGACCTCTGTTTGGCCACAGCACACATGTGACCTTGTGACTGTAGGCCACAGTCCATTTTTAACACTCAAAGGAGCACAACTAGTCACACAATTGCACTGGATTCTACTATAGCTCAGTGATCACATTTATAAATGGTTGGTTCTGTTTCATGATTCTACCTAAACAGATATTTCCCCAGACTATATATATATGTGGTGCATTGTATGTGATATGGTTAAAGTCATTATAACACTATAGACTAGAGTAGCTAACATGTAGCCGAGTCCCCTTGCCCCATAATGGAAATGTAGGGTCAACATTAAATATGTAAATTGAGATGAAATATGAACCTTAGGACTATTTAGTTTCCACTTCCCTAATTCAATTATCTCTGACCGCATCAGTCTCCAATTACCAGACTGATTACCTCAGAAGCCAGGGCTCTTGGGGTCTACCTATCTAACTCACTTTTGCCCTTACAGCAATGGCCATTAAATCTGGGGCTTTACTCTCATGCTGCTTGTGAAAAATTGTGGCTGGATAATTTCCACGGAAATGAATTAGCACATGGCTTAATCATGTGTTCAGGATGAGCTGATAATTTACTGTTCAGCTTCAGATTCTCTCAAGCATGGTGGTCACAAATACGGGACTTCTGTTGGTACATTTAATGCCAATGACAATAGGGATATGTCTGATATACTGTTACAAATATTATAACAAAGACCAGAAATCAATCAAAAAAAAAGGAAAAAGAGCTCAACTCAAAAAAGGTCTGGTTTAATTGACTGATTACTAAAAATCTATATTAATTGCTAATATTGGTAACACAGATTATCTCAGGACAGCATGCAATTGAAGGTCTAATACTAAGAGTGGTCACCTTGGACATCCTTTGTACACTTCTGAGAGGTTATAGCCAGCAGTGGATGTCAAATATTTCACACAGGCTACTGCAAATGGCTCTTTTTTGCCCGTTATACATCAAACTGTAATTGCACCCCAAAGCCCCCATTGCAAATGATAAGAGCCTCTCCTACGTCTATGAGGTCCTCTCTGCCAGCACTGTGAGCGACACCCTGAAAATGGAAACCCATCATATCATTCAGTGGCTAGAGGATATTGCCAGAGAGGTTGAGCCTATACCTCAAGGCGACGGACACTCAACAAGAAAAAAACAAAAAAACCAAAAGAACTTAATGCAATTCCACTCAGTAAAAAAGAACATGCATTTAGAACTTTCAGGAGCTTGAGTTTTGGTCAGAAATTTCGTTTGTGTGAGCTGTATTATGTTACGGGATCTGTTGTTCAGTCCTGGGCTATATTTTATTGTCGTCTAGCGTGACACCACAGCAGCCCCTCCTGCACAAACCATATGTAGAAAACATCAGAAAAAGAAGCAATCTATCCCATACTGGGGACTGTTCCTCCCTTAGCTTGTCAATGTGTTAGATCAAAGTAGCCAATGTAATATTACCGCAAGGCTTTTTTTCTTTTTTTTTGTAGTGTAAAACTGGATCTGAAAAGTGATTTCCCAGATGCCATAAACCAACTCCACATAATATACCCCACTCATGTAATCATGTTGACTGGCCTTATCTGCCGCACTGGCCATCGAGACATCCTGAGGTTCCTTATTGAAACAAGATTTCCTTTTCCTTCTTTTGAATCGAATGGCTGTGCAGAATATACTATGGATCAAAGACTTAACTGAGTTAACTGAATGTAGTCTTGCATATCTCACCTCGTAGGAAATATAATATATGGGATTTAGGCTGTCTTTGTCTTTGGGAGTCCACAAACAACTGTGAGGCTTAAGCAGTTTGCAGTGAACTTTTATTGCTTTAAATTGAGGCAAAAACATTCTGGAAAACGGGTCACCACCAGGGTCTTATTTAGTAAAACTGTGGAGCATAATAGTGAATGGACTTAATAATATTAGATGTGGAAAGCAATATTGACTTTGCTTCCTTATTTCCAGTTCCAGTTTACTTTGCCTCCTTATGAGTCGTGTTTTTTTCTTGATTTTTATATGCGGATGGGGCTCTCCAGGTTTTCATATTTGGCCTTGTGACTTTCATTCGACACATTGTGTTAATGATGCAGATACACATTTGTTTATTGGCTAGCTGAGCAGAGCCCCCCTCAGGATGGCAACAGTTAAAAGACAGCGGGGATATTTATTTATGTATTTATTTATTTATTTATTTCTCTTTGATTTTTCCAAATATACACCACTGAAAGGAACAGTCCTGCATATTCCTTGGCTATTTGCATTTTGCGTCTTATCAAGACATTCATTTTCTGTTGCACAGCATCACGGAGCTGTAATAAGCTAGTGTAACCTCGGGGGGCTCTGGTAAAATGAAAAACGCCTAATGGTTAGGCAAATGCTTACGTGCTAGAATGCAACTTTTGGCAGGGCTATCACTCTACACACCTCACCTCTGCTCTCCACAACCAGCCGGCTGAAAGATTTGTTTAAGCAAGATGGGGGGAAAAAACATACTGGTGTTCTGCTCCAGTAGCGGATTGTTTCTCCCCATGGCTGCATTGGTTATCCTTCACTGTGTCCTTTCTTTTCATAATTTCTTAACCGTCCATCTCAGAGCCAGCCTCAGGGTCTAGGTTCCAGTATTAACCTGCTGAATTGTGCTGGCAAAATGTCAGAAAAAAAACAGCTATCTCCAAGGTGAGGAAAGAGTCAGTTTTAAACTGATTGGTTTTACAAAATCAAGGTTAAATGTAAGCAGACAGACAGGTGACCACAATGTGCAACAGTGATGAGGTTCACTCTGTACACTCTAAAAGTTCCTTGGCTTAGACACACTCTCAATTCAATTGGTGTGTAACCTTTTCATTATATGAAGACTTTCAAATTTGATACCTAAAGTAACAGTCTACAGTTATGTCCACAGGGCAGCTGGTGGCCTAGTGGTTAGGGAGTTACCCCTGCAATCAGAAGGTTGTGGGTTCAAATCCCAGGACTGCTAGTAGCACCGCTGAGCAATATATAGTTCCCACACCCTGCTCCCTAGGTGCTCACTGCTTCACTTGGTGAATGGGTTAAATACAGAGAAGGAATTTTTCATCATTCACACTGTGTGCTGTGCTGTGTTCATGCGTGACTATAAGGAAACACTTTATTACAATAACACATATAATAAGCATAATAACCATAATAGTAATAATCTATACAGTGAATCACATTTACACTTAGTTTATATTCTTTGTTGCCAGCTTTGTAAAATTTTCCTTTTCTTTCACTATCA
Source organism: Hemigrammopetersius urotaenia (assembly GCA_037974485.1). Classification (NCBI taxonomy): domain Eukaryota; kingdom Metazoa; phylum Chordata; class Actinopteri; order Characiformes; family Alestidae; genus Hemigrammopetersius; species Hemigrammopetersius urotaenia. The sequence goes on along the minus strand of JBBPDC010000007.1, from coordinate 17,105,410 downwards.
AACTATCAAGGATTTTTAAGCATAATGTACAGTTTTAACCACACTGAATGATCTTACAAACAGAACTACCCACACAGATTTGTATCCCTTACAATGAGCTACAATTAAGAAAAAAATCAAAATCACAGTCAAAGGATAAAATGGTCATTTCATTTCAGATGTCCACACAGAAATAATGACTGTAACTGAAGCACAGGAGATTCCAGGTTTAAGTCTCTTTGGACAGTGGAGGGCTTCCCCTGAAGTCAGTCTGCTTTGAGATAATGCACACACCAGGCTGGATTAAGGACTCCACAGGACCCTGTGCATTGATGCTCTAAGGCTCCACAATCCATTGCTCCCACTAGACATGAACGTTCATATTATGACCATTAAATTAGGTACTGAAGAGTAATAGGGGGTTAAAATGAAAACACAGCCTTACTGGTCAAGCTGACATTCATTTTTTTATAGAAAGCCGTTTTCAAAATGCATTACAGTGAATGTAGTCTAATTGTCAAAGGGGAAAACAACTACTCTTTGATAAATAAACCTGCTCTTTTAACATACACTATAAGTGGGACACACCTGTTTTTCAGCGTTTGGGCTAGGCAACGTCATGCTTCCAACTCTGTGGACAAGGTTTGGAGAAGAACCTTTTCTATTCCAGCATGACTGTGTCCCAGTGCACAAAGCAAGCTCCATTAAGACATGATTGGATGAGTTTTCATGGTTTGATGAGTAGAAGAACTTGACTGGCCCACACAGACCCCTGACCTTAACCCCATTCAACACATTTGGGATGAACTGGAAGAGAGATTGTGAGTCAGGCCTTTTCGTCCAACATCAGTGTCTGACCTCCTAAATGCTCTACAGAATAAAAGGTCAAAAGCCTTCCAAGAAGAGTGGAAGCTCTTATGGCTGCAAAGGGGACCAACTCCATATTAAAGTGTATGTATTTGAATGAATGTCATTAAAGTCCCTGTTGGTGTAATGGGCTTTTGTCCATATAGTGTATGTGCAACTAATAACAGAAGTAAGTCAACACAGTGAGCAAATGAATTAAGCTATAAGCCCCTAAAGACAAAACTATTCTAACTTTAACCCAGCCAGTACTGCAACACTCTTTCTTTCACTGACTGCCTAATATATTCCATAATATATGCCAAAATCATTGTTATTCACTTCGCCTGTCAGTGTTTTAATGTTGTGGGTGATTAGTGTGTAGTCTGTCAACTGAACAAAACCAAAGTTGTGGAGAAACATCTGCAAGTCTAAACCATCAATAATCCAACCGATGGAACTATGCATTTTATAATTCAGATTATTCAAGGTATCCCCTCTAAGCAGCTTCATTAGAAGTGATAAAGAATGTTCTTCTAAGTTTCATATATCACCTTTACTATTGCTGGAAATTTCAAGCATTAATTGCAGTCTTTTAGATCAAAAGAAATCATGAGAACCGTACATTCAGTCTTTTATCTAAACTTTTGACATACACTGAACATATAATGTACACTTTATATGTGCATGTACAATATGTGCTAGATATCCTCTGCAATGTAACTGTATGTGTAATATACATATAAAACAATTTCTATATTGTGAAATGCAGGCCATATCCTCTTTGTCATGCCTCCCTTACAAAAAAAAGTTCTCCACCTCAATGGCCTTTTACCTGAATAAATAAAGGGTGGCAAATTGGGAATGCAGTCTGTCTATCATGGTGTTGGGTATATGGGACCGGTGCTGCTATATAATGTTATCTGCCTTGGCGCTCTTTCAGATATAACATAGGAAACTACTGATGAAAAATCCAGGGAAGCACTGATGCACTGGCTGGATTCAAGAGGCACGAAGAATGGGGCAGCTGCAAAATGCACTGCCATATGCATATATATGGTCTACAGGGTTACAATAGAATCTCAGCTTCCATCTGCAGCCCTCGTGGTCTCTCAGACGGATCGCATTACAGAGAATTCCACAACTGTGCAAGGCTATTTACCTGTTTTTATTCAAAGTGAAGTGACTGCTTTTCAGTTTCAGCATTTTTGCTATTTGCATTTTTGCATGCAGGTTCTACATTACAGTAATAAAACTCTTAATGATGATTACAGGATTCTAACCAGCCATCTTTTGTTAATAGTGATTTTTTTCTCCATTTGTTTTCAGTACATACAATATGATATTGAGAAATGCATATTAAGTTTGTGATATAGAAACTCAGTGACTCTCAACTGGTAATCCTTCTGGACTCATTAATAACTGTGTGTTGTTATACATCAACAATGCACACAGTGAGGTAACCACTGGCAATGTATTCACTGTTACACATGGATTACAGTTATATAGGTGTGAATACAGGGCTATCAATGTTACTCTTGTAATTCCATGTATTAGGAAACATGTACAAATTTAAATAAATGCATATTTTCATAAAAAATATAATATAATAAGCCACACTAATGCAATCCAGCCATAACAGTGAGAATGAGAATGAAGCCCATTACTAGAAGTTATGTTGTGTGCATTGTTAATGTGTAACTACACAGTTATTAAGAACACTTAATATAAATTGGGACCATCTTTCTAGCCATTGTTTCTGAGAAATATATACAAGAAATAGACATTAGGTTTATACATCTGTCATGGTCCGGCCAGTGGCGGGTTAAAGCCACTGCTTTTTAGTTGGTTTTTCATGGTTCTGTTTGTTCATGTTTCCACTCTGTTTCTGTTCTAGTTCTGGTTTTGCTTAGTGTTTCAGTTCTTGTCCTGGCTCTTATTTTGATATGTATTTCTGGGTAGAGATGTAGTCACGTGTATGTTCTTGTCATGTGGTTTTCTGTTCGTGTATCACGTGTTCTGTTAGTCAGCTGTTTTCTGTTTACGTGTTCATGATCCCCAGCTGTCTGTATTTTCCCCTGATGTCTGGTTATATTTAAACCCTGTTTCTGTTAGCATACCCTCATGTGTCCATCGTCCTTAGCGAGCACCTCTAGTAGAGCACGTTTGATTCCTGTTGCACTGTTTGAAATCCTAGTTCCTGTTTGGCCCACGTGCCTTTTTTGTTTTGTTCCTGCTTTCTTTAAATAAAACTTATCTAGCATGGATTTCTGGTCTGCCTCCTGGTCCGTGCTTCCAGGTAGCTCCAGGTTTGGGCTTTGCGACCCGGCCCGTGACAACTTCTCCCTTCTCTCCTCTTTGCTAAAGACTCCATTACAGCTCCCAGCTCTTTTAATCTCCTGCAGCTGGTGGAGTGTGGAATAAACTTTTTCCAAGCATAGCATTCAACTGAACCGACTACTTTAAAAGCGTGTGGTTAATTTTTAGGAAAATGTTTAGGACGTTCTCATACATGATATTTCTCAGTGTCCTAAATTTGAGGTGCTTGAGACGGTTTATCTAGAACGCCTGCAGAACTCTGTCTGTGCGGACAGCCTGCCTGATACTACATGCATTTTTTTCAATTAAATTATAGTTTGGCTCAAACAGACATTGTCCCAAAGCAGCGTTAAATTAGTGTTGGTTCAGAGCTGTAATAATCAAGCTGAGGGAGACAGAAAAAAAACTCTTTAAGAGCACAAGGAAGATACACTAAGAGGAAGAGGAAACACATTGGAAAGCACTTAATGGTGGAGTTATGATACAAGTTCATGAGGAAGATTAAACAGAAGCACTGGGGTCATACAAAGGAAAGTAAGTAAAGTAAAATAAGGCCCCTTATAGCCTTTCGTGAACTAAGTACAGGACACAGGGTGAAAAATGTGAAATTCTTTCTCTATGTTACGGCGGCAGAGTGGCCACGGGAGGCCGCATTCGGTTTGGTTATGGGGACTCTTATTTTGACGTCTGTGTTCGTGCTCTGTCAGCTGTTGTGTATTATGTTTAAGTGATTGGAGTTTGTGATTGGGTTTTGTCTGAGTGTGTTTATGCATTTAAGTGCTTTGACTTTGTGTTCTAGTTTGTGGGTTATCCATCACCATGTGTCTCACTTCCCTGTTCCTCGTGTGTCCTAGTTTTAGCCTTTGTTTGAGTTAGCCCCTTGTGGCTTTTTGGTTTTGGTATTGTAGAGTCTGTGTCCTTTTTGTAATAAAACCACCTTACGGAACCTGCCCTGTGCCTCGCCTCACTCCCAGAGCACAGCCCGGTGTGAAACTCTGCATGTAACCCGTTCACCACGTGAAGGGGTCCCCGGGGAGCAGTGTGGGGGACAGTACCTTGCTTAAGGGTACCTTAGTGGTGCAATTGGCAGCCCTGGGATTCAAACCCACAACCTTCTGATGGCAGGGGCATCTCTCCATCCACCAGGCCATGATCAGGAAAGATCTGTAAAGTAAACCAAAGTCTGCCTGGTGGATGTGGGGTTGTATAGGTAGGACTCACACACGATGTTACAAAGGAGAATGTGATGGGTGAGATAATGTACAAATGTAGGGCAGAATTGCAACTTTTAGAAGCAGCTGAGAAGTTTGTTCAAGGCAATCATGAGGCTCATTACAAATCATGGCAGAAGTTAGAGAGTACGACAGCCATTACAATTACTGCAGTGTCCAGATGAGGTCTTTCATCACAGCAGGAGGGCCAACATGCAAGTGGCTTCAAAGAGGTCAGGCAACTCCAGAGGGCAGGAGGAACAACATCAAGATCTTGCATCACCACCATTTCAGGTAGAAGTCATGCATGCAAGGTCACCAAACATAGATAACAGATGGGGGAAGCAAATTAATACTGAATTATTAATACTGCTACTCCAGACAGTTTTGAGAATTGATCTATATTTGTTTTATCCAGCAAATTATTTTAAATGCATTTGTTTAATTGGATAGGATTGAGGCTGAAAAAATGAAAATGTTCCTGTCATACACGTTTTTGTAATAAAGAAATGTGTGATAACATATCACTTCATCCAAAAAATTTTATTTAATCCATTCCACTTAATCAATAAGAGAATACACAAACCACTGAAAATCCACTCCAGATTTGCCTCCAACTCACCGCATGCAAATCGTCATGCATAAACAGGCTGCTCGAAACTGTAGCAGGTAACAGCAGTCCCACTAGGGAGAAAAAATGTTTGGGCCACTTAAATGAGTGTTCAACTAAGCAATGAAATATTAGGAGTAAGCTTTGCCTTATTTATTAGGCTACTTTAACAGTAAACCTAGGGTATTCATAGTTAAGGAACTATTATTTGCAATATTTGCTCCCTCCCCAGACACAATGTGCATAAGAAAATTTTTCACAAAAAAGTAGAAAGTAAGTCAAAATTTCCCCACAAGACTTCTCCAATATATTCTCCAATATAAATGATGTATCACTTCTAAAACTAGATGATAAATTGTGTCACGTAATTTCATTATCTTTAAAAACAGGCTGATGAATAGGCTATATGGATTATGGACTGAATACTTGTTGAACCTGTCTCTAAAATAGTCGTTAATCTAAGTTACTTTTGTATGTAAAATTAGGTGTTTAACAACTTGTTAAAAATACACTACAATGCAGGAAATGGCATCTAATTCATTAAAAAAAAATTAGGAGGGGGGGAGACGCCTCTGCCATCAGGGACAACTTTTTTAATTTATCATTTATCAATAATGAGTATTTCAGATTCCTGCTGGTGTTTGAGCTTCACTCAGTCTCAGTAACAAAGATTAGCATGGAACTCCGTACTGATAAACAAAGTTGTTACTGCACTGTGGTGCACCTACAGGAGGGCAGTGGTGAGGGGCTAGAACTTCTGGGGCTTCCTGGTGAAGGATTAGGTCACATCCCTCCCCAGTCTCATGTCATTCACTCCTAGGGTGTCAGATTAGCATGATGAGCTCACACGCAATAGACTTTGTGTGTATCTACACTTTCTTCAGCACTTAATCCTGCCTCAATGAAGCTTCATACAGTTGAGGAGACTATGCAGGAGGACGTTCTCCCACATGGCAAGTCTCTAAGCGGCTTACAGAGTGCATTAAAAGCCGATCCATCGGCTTGTTTGTGGAATTGCCTTGGGTGATATCACCGAAATGCATGTTTCATGTTAGCAGCTTGTGTTGATTTTGAAGCCCTGCAAATTATGGACAATTGATCTGGGCAAAAACTGTCACCAGGCAAACCAGTTCAAGTAGAGATGTGTGTGTGTTGAGAACTAATCTTAATAGAAGGTTTTGCAGTATCGTATTGCTCATGCTGGCACAGTGCCTAAACTGCTTCTAATCCATAATTTGATCGATCATTTATATGCTATACATGCCATTTATCATTCATTTGATTAGAACTCCCTACTTTTTTTGCTTAACTAGTTACACCAACATTATTGGTCCGCTCTATAGGTACCTGTGTAAAATCACAAACTGTAGCCCATTTATTGTCAGGCACAGTGAAGTTTGTTGCCCTCTATGTTCATTTCTGATTCATTTCTGATCATAAAACCACTACAGAGTGGATAACATGTGGGCGGTTTACTATTAGTGACAATTTACCACACATAAGTGTTGCTGGGGATTTAAAACACAATGAAAAATATCTAGCCACCCTCAGTCAGAAACTCACCACTGACGAAGGGCTAGAGGATGCACCAGCAAGGTAGAGCTACAGTAGAAGTTTCAAGTGGAGGTTAGCGTTCACACAATCCTGACAGCCCAGTTCAGTATGTGCAGGTCTGGGACTGGTTTACTTTTTATTCAAAAGCTGCATCAAACCAGAGGTGTCATGAGAGATCATGCTGAACTATAAAAAGGAGGTAACTCTGATCTATGAGACATTTTGTGCAACACTGACTAATTACTTTGTCAGGTACTGCTTCTGTCAGGTGCTCATAGTGGTCCTCAATTAAATCAACATTTTCAGAAGTTTATAATATCCTCCATTAGACCAAATGCCAAGACATAAAATTAGAAGAGCAATTAACTATAAATGAAACACCCTCCCCTCTCACGCATCCAAGTGCCAAATGGTTGGATTAAAAAGTAAAATAGATACCCAATTTATTAAGCATTGCCACGTTCTTAATGGTTTTGAGACGCATTAACATAATTTAACATCCAATTTCCATTAGCGGGCATTATTTTCATCATATGCCTTCGAGCTCTTGGGTCCAGCCTGAGTGGAGGCTATTAATCTATGGCAAGAGCCGACATTCATTTACTGGACTTCTGCGAAGGACATCAGTCATGGGGTGGGCAGGCGTTTCTGAGACTTCCTTCAGCAGTCTCTCCGTAGGGTCACAGTTAAAGCAATGGCTCAGTCGTAAATCTAATTTACACAATTTTCCCTTCCTCCAAGACGCACCTAATTAGCTAATACGTTTGAGGTCCATGGTTTGCTTCTGTAGCTATGAGAATAAAGTAGCTAAAAATAATGGAAACATATTACTTCCAATTAGCATCAGGAAAACTGCATTCCCAAACAATTAAGTGCTTACTCGAGACAGAGTCAGTCAATTAAAGAGACTTCTACGGCTCTGAACAATTCACTGTTAACTATGAGAATGGAAAAAAAGTAGCAGCCTTCTTAAAGCCCGAATTTTGACCCCACTTCATTTTAGCAAGAGTGTGACTATTAAGTCTTGGCACTTTCACAGTACTAACCAGTGGTGAACCATATTTAGCTCTAGAGAAAAACTAAATGAAGCAAACTTCAGGCACCAAAAACACATTGGCTGATTATCTACATTTAGGTTAAGAAGTAAAATATGTGAGACTCATTTTTCAGCAAAATATTCCTTTGACTGCTGTGGCGCGCTGAATGCTCATTGTAAAGAAGGTATTGGATTTGGAAATTAAATAGGAATGAAACACAACCAAACACGACTGAATTACATGCCAAGGAGATGCTATTTCTCAATCATCCCTTTTCTCTTCATGTTGCTTTACTCCTCTGATTTTGAACATAGAAAATATAGAAAGGACTGGCCCTCTATTCATAGCTTAAGATGAACAAGGTGATGAAAAAAAAATAAAAGGAAAAAAAAGGGCTGTTGTGTTGCATCTGTCTCTCTTTGACATGGGCCTCCCTCCATCCACAGCAGTCGCAATAGACCCAGGGCTGATTGTGTTAGTCAAGGCCATCTCATGCTTATAACTCACAATACCTATTCAAGTACAAGATGCAGCAGAGAGATGTACCATTGATATGAGATAGCAAAAGCTTCGTTTTCCATCCAAGGATTTTTGTAATGTAAAATTGAAGTGAGGAAATGTTTATTAATTTATTGTGAGTTATACACAGAACACATTCCAAATAAATGTAAATCCCAAAAAGCACAGAACATATATGTATATTTACACACACACACACACACACACACACACACACACACACACACACGCACACACACACACACACACACACACACACACA
>JBBPDC010000007.1:17082367-17095421 GCA_037974485.1 Hemigrammopetersius urotaenia | reverse complement strand
CAACAACAACAACAACAAAAAAAACAACAAAATTGAAAAATTCCCCCAAAAAAGAAAACTCCAAAACAATAAAACAATAAACAAAACAAAAAAACCCTAACAAAACAGCAACAACAACAACAATAACAACAACAATAACAATAACAATAACAACAACAATAACAATAACTGGCCGTTTAAATCCAATCCACGAAACAAACATGAAAGATATCCCAGTTGCCGAATTCAGAAAGAAGAAGGAAATGAACAATTTACATTAATTTAATCCTACATTAATCCTAACGATAGGCCATTCCTAGTAACTGCTCGTCACGTCATGATCGAGAGAAAAGTAAAACAAATGAATGAAGTGGTTATTATATATTAAACAAAACATGTTTGAAAAACACTTGAAGTTTTTTTTTTGTGGTCTGAAGAGATTAAAGGTTGATTTACACATTCATTCGCGTGAAGCCCACATTTTATGCTTGAAAGTGTTCACAGAATCTTAACCACAGATTGAAGGCTATTTGTTGTTCATAGCAAGTTCATGGCATGACCGGTAGGGGGCCTCAGTGTGCTTTGGAAAAAAGCCTGGAAATCATCATCTCAGCACATTTTTATGCTGAACACTGGAATCTGATACAATGTGAGCCAATGTTTCCTGAAAGTAACTGTGCCTGCTTCTGAGTAACCAGTCCCTTTACAGTCTCTGGATACCTCAACAGCATCATATCAAAACAGCCACTTAAATCCTCCACCATCTCAGATAAAAGGAAACCCAGCACGACAGCAAAATATATCCAGGTTCAGCAAATATCCACAGCAAAATGGTATCAGGTGAGTTTATCAGTCAGTCAGAATTAGCACTTAAGGCATTAAATGCACAGAGACGTCTCATAGTTTGTTTGTGGATTGCATCTCTTACTCCCTGCTGCCTATAAAAAGTGCATTTGTTGCAATTTATTTTTGTGTCTCACCAAAGCTGTACATTACTTTTTGAGCCCATTACATTTTTTCTGTATCTCAATGTCTCTTGAATATAAAAAAACTGTTCAGACTGTCTGGAGAAAAATAGTAATGACATGACTCGACCCTCCCACACAAAGTAACATGAAAAGCAATTTTTACAGTTTCAGATTTTTAGAACAAGATATTACATTATTATTCCTACTGTAAGTTCAGAGCATACAATTTTGAAATGAACATATTTTTATCAAATTTATTTTAACATGATGCTCAGATTCACTGTGATGGAAGAAAATATATTCTGAGCACGTCCCTTTCATATGGCGCCACTTTCTGCGTCATCCTGTGGCCTCCTGCATTAATGTAAATATCCATAACAAGCTTCAATTTGATATGTCAGCTTACAGCCATTCTTCCTTGCTCCAACATCGCCAATAGCATTACTGACAGTTTGGTTATTGGATTTTGAACGGAACAAATGAACTTAATGGGAATGAGATCACTCTTGTTAAGATTGATTGGTTCCCTTGGTTGCAAGCCAAAACAATTCCTGTTATTTATTTATTTCTTCCCTACCTGACTGTGTCAGGCAGGGACACGGTGCTTGAGGGAAATACTTTTGCACCAGCTCAGTCTGTGGCTAGTTTTGCATCATTTCTGGTGGTTTCCAGTGCACCAGTTCAGGAATTATTCACTTCCCTGACTGACTTCTTTCTAGGCAGAGGCACTGATTTACCCTCACTGTTCACTTTATTCAACGCTTTTGCCTTCCACCCACTGGCCACTTTATAGTGAGGCCAACCTACATTATATATCTACATCCAGTAAGTAATATTACTAGGTGTAATAAGTGTACACACCATCTGCTATGCAATCAGCTGCCCTCATCACTGGTCATTTTCTGACTCGGGTTAATGTAGACCAGATATTATATGGGTGGTGGTTCTTTATTGTCACAGCAGTGACACTGAAATGGAAGTAGCATGGAAGGGTATGTGGTGCTGGTACAAATGTATCCATATCCATATAAAGTAATCCCCTGCTTTTCACAGGGGTTACGTTCCAAGAGCACCAGCATGTAGTGAAAAACCACATTGTTGTGTTTTGGTTAAAAAAAATTGCCTATTTTTATAGAGTAAACCCTAAATATGCCCCAAACATGCTCCCAAAACACTTGAATTTCATTTTAAACCCATAATAGTAGACCATGTATACCCCTCCATGGTTACAGTATAAAAGAATAATGCACTCTGCCATACTGCAAAAATTGTTAAGTCATGGTTTCAGAAACATGACAAAAAATTCAAGGTGGTGACTTGGCCTCCAAATTCCCCAGATCCAGCAATTATCGAATGTGTGGGCAACCTTGTATGATCCATGGAAGCCCCACTTTCACCTTCCACCCACACTGTATGGACAATAATATTGGAATGGCTGACCGTTACACCAACATGGACTTTAATGACACCGCATTTAAATACATAGATTTTAATATCCCCTTCACAGCTACCACTCATCTTCAAAGGCTTTCAACAAGATTTTGGAGACTTTCTGGGGGAATTTATACCCATTCAATCTGTTGAGCAAGGTGCTGGGGTTGAGGTCAGGACTCTGTGTGGGTCAGTCAAGTTCTGTCGCATTGAACTCATTCAACAATGTCTTTATGGAGCTTGCTTTGTGCACTGAGGCACAGTAGAGCAAGCTGGAATGGAAAACTTTTTCCACAACCTGTGTCCACAAATTTGAGAGCATGACATTGTCCAAAATGTCTTGATATGCTGGAAGTACAGGGCCAAGCCCAAACCCTGAAAAACAAATACTTTTGTCCATATGATATATATGTGTGTGTGTGTGTGTGACAGAAATGAGTCAGACATTTATTTTACCTTGTGTGTTAATTGTCACTTTTTATGTCTAATCCTGGTTCCAGTGCCATAGAACAAACTTACATGCTTATGTAAGTGGTTTGATAAAGAAAAAATATTTTATCATGCAGGACAAATTCTGATCCAAAGTTTGATCCTGACTATTCTACATCATTTTGCTTAAGGTGCCTAAGGACATTGTCTAATAGTATCTCAGGTCTGAATGCAGTCTGAACATCACTTCATCTGTTATGAGCAAAATAAAAATGAAAAGCTGCAGTTATTACCTAAAGAATTACTGAATACTGTTTTGCTGTATTACAATATCATCTCAGCAAGTAAAAGAAACCTCAAAATGATGCATTCATTCCCCCAAAATTCATTTTGAGATGCAAACTGGGCCCTTATACTTAATGTCTGAAGAAAAGAAAATGTTTCTCAGAGAGATACACAATCAATAATGTGTGTCAGTACGGTACAGCTCTCAGGGACTGTCTTGGCATGGTGACACGGTCAGTATTTTACTGCTCCAGCTCATATTATCTATACTTTTATTGGCAATGTGGCTCCTTAAATTAATAGAATTCCTTCAACAGTACACAAGTGAAAGAAAATGTATAAATACACTTACAAAAAATAAACAAAAAACAAACAAAAATCTTTTGTTTTCACGATATCCGCTCTGCACACAGCTCTAAGAGAGCTGTTTATGAATATGAAAGGAAAGTGCGGCCTTGTAGTTTGGCAATGATTACACATTTACTCGGTCAAATAAGAATAATTGCAACAAATTTAGACTCAATTTGCCTTGGGCAGGGAAATAAAAAGGGCGGTTTGGAGAAGAACGCAGCAGCTCTTTCCTATTGTTAATTCTGTCCACAGTGAAGGCTGGGGATCACAAGAGAATGGGAAAAGCCTGGAGATGGCAGCTGTGTGGTTATGGAATCATTACAGTAATCTACAATTGGCTAATGAATAAAAAAAAAACATCCACAATTGAAGTGTAGCTGCTTTCTTACCTTCCTCAGAAAGCTCATTTGTGGGTTTTTTTCATCTTTTGTTTCAGCGAGTATTTGACCATGTAAAGACAATGTTGTAGAAATTCTTGGTCAAAAAAAGTGCGATAACAAAAAAAAAGTTTGCAAAAGTAAAACATATACCCTGCCTGTTTTGCACATAAAAAATCGTATTGTGGTTTTTTTTAGTTAAATTAAAAAGCCTCTGATCAGAACCTGGCAGAATTGGAGAATACTGAATTTCAGGGCTCTCTCAGGATGAAAAGCTCAGGTGCATCAAGGTTTCCATGAAGCAAAACATACCCTTGTGTTAGGTAGACGGATGGAGTGACTCGAACAGGTCACTACGTCCATTTCTTTTCTGCACCATAAAATGTCCTCTTTATTGAAGCTGGTGAAAGATTTCCAAGGTTATCAAATGTCGAGTGTTAAAAAGAACATACACAAAGAGCTTTCCAGTTTCAGCTTGCTCTGTTATCAGAATCATATTCGTGAATGAAACAATTGCCACTGAAATATACAGAGAGCAAAACGTGCTACAGTCACCACAGTAACAGCTGAATTGGTGCCAGAGTAGTAATAGTAGTGGCTCTAGCTGGTCATGCACGCTATTATGACATGTCAATACTCTGTTACCATTTTTTAGCGCTGTTCTAAAATCCTGTTAAGCCAGACAGCAGTAAATGATCTCCACTGGGATGTACGCCATGAGCAGACCCCAGAAACACCAGTGCTTGTTTGCTCTTCCCTTCCACATCCCTCTTCTCATCATAGTGCCCCAACACAATAACAAAGACTATTTCAGCTCAAAATCATGAGGCTTGTCTGGCTCAGTCAAGCCCCAAGGAATCAGGAGCTAGGCGGCTAATTTGTTGGACAGGTCAGCGGCACACTACTCACCGCTGCACTTAGCATCCAGGAGAGGCAAGTTAGCAGGAAACAGTGAAGTCCCATGTGTCTGGGTATGTGTTTGGAGGTGAAGGACACTAACAGAGTTGTGGTCTGCAGCAACTAAGAGCACCAGGGGAATGCGTCTTCATAGCTGCTAACTCTACCCATTCTTGACCTGGCTAGCCTCTGCCTTTTACAGTCCTGACAAGGCGAGGGGGGAGTGCAGGCCGGAGCAATGAGATGCCAGACCCGCTGGGAAGGAAAGAGACAGTTCTGACTTTAACAAGACAGTTCTAGCCACTATACACTGCAGGATTCTATAAACCTAGGAAGCTTAAGGTCTTAAATTACCAAATAAACTTTTGACTAAGTGATGAAGTCAGTAGGACTTAAAAGCAATTACTTTTAAGGACTCGGAAACAGTAGACACAGACATGCATTGTACAATACATTGTACAATTCACTTAATTTGACTGGACCAATTGAAATTGCCAAATGACCAAATGAAAATGCTTTCTCCTTCTCCTTTAACATTTCCCGTCTCTGAAAACACAAGGTTTCGATGCAGTAGCATCAATAATTTAGATCTTACCGTATTTTCTATCCCGCCTCACTTTTAAGAGATATTTTTCAATCACAGAGCAAACGTGCATCAGGATGTCAGACCTGCCATTTCTCTTACATAATATACAAACTTTATAAGTCATAGACATTGGAGAAAGACATTTCACACTGGTTATGAAGTCCGCCTGCTGGGAGCAGCAGAGCCAATATCCCTCTCTTCACCAGAAAAGGAAGCGGCTAATTTAATTCCATTTTAAAATAAAGCTGGAGGTAGGCTATTCCAGTGTGGGAAGGGAAGCGGGGGTCAGGTATGGCCTCAAATCCAATTTCATCCTCTTGCTCCGTCATACAAAGCTCAGGGGTCTAGCAGAAGAAACATTACACATTACATCATTATCTGTCCACTGGATTCATGCAAATGGTCCGCTATAGGCCCCTAAGAAAGCTGAGTATGTAAAAGGTAGATCATGATTATAGTCCTTACGACCCACAATGGCCATAAATGAAGTCATAGTGACATTCAGCAAGTAATATGTAAATGCTGAGCTGTCTGTGATCACATCATCACGTGGTCATATATGACAACAGAAGGTGTGGACTATTCAGCAGACAGACATTAATCACTGGCAGTAAGACATGGATAGTGTAATTGTTATTAAGTGCAGATATTGAAAGTACAGTTTGCAATACTGCATTGCGTGTGAATGTAGAAGAGAAAAGATTTTATCACGGTTAGAATATGATGCAATGTTATTTTTTTTTCATACTTGTTTTGCAAGTGTTTTGTATCTTTGAATTTTTTGTCAAGAAAAAAGCTGAATATAATTGTAACTCTTTATTAAACTAGATAATTTAATGTGCAATTACTTATAAAGAAAATCATATAAATCAAATCTATAGCAAAATAATGATAAGCCTGTGGGCCTAAAAACTGTTCATACTGGTGGAACATCAGCTAGATCAGCATGTATAGCAGACGCTCCTTTGACAGAGCTGAAAAAAGACCTTGCTCTGGCCATTTCCACCTGCAGCCTGAGAGCAGGAAACAAACTCAATAAAAGCTGCCTGGTCCTGGCAGAGTGCATGTGTGGAGCATCTCATGGGGGGCCCGGGAATGTGGGGGTCTGTGGAAAAGTAATTCTGCGCCACAGGGAAGTTGTGTTCCGCTAGCTCTGCTCCCCTTGCTGCAATGAGTCTCAGATTAAAGCAGCTCGAGCAGAAATTTGAGAAAGGCCTTGCTGGCAAGGCCTGGACTTTCCCCCGAGAAGCAGCTCATTATTAAAACATATCGCCCAAAGCTGAAATAATTGGGAATAGAACATTAGTATCATGTTCAGTATTATTTCTCCATTTGTCCCCATCTTCCTTTTAGGAAGTGAAATCAAATGATGAAATTTTGTTTGTATGAATTTCCTTCATCTGTTTGTTCTTTGTTTTCTTTTATAGAAGATGGTTTTTCTTCTCACCTACAGCATTGTGCAAATATCTTAGGGTAGCTGCGAATTATCTGAAAAATACATTACAATAAATACAAATAAACAATTAGATGTGACACAGTGATTTAATGGGTCAGCATGTTATTTATTTTCAGAAGTCTTCTTAATGGAGCTGTGCATTTACCATTACCATTCTACACTAGCTACAGCTAATCCATTTAAATAAAGAAATCCTGATCTTTGTGCATTCGTTGTAATGTTACACAGTGGATTGCTAGCAAAAGCACTTTTTTTTTTACAGTATTGTGTTAAAATACTGTATTTTAATTTTGGTTTTACTGCAAAAACTCAAGAAAAGCAGTCAATAAGTTGCCTCATGTATCATACAATGCTGTCCACAAAGCATAGAGGAGAGTTGGACATAACTGTGCTCATCTTGGGCATCAGCTATTGGCTTGGTTGTCTGGAAAATTGAATGCTGAATCAAGCCATGACATTAACACTAAAAGGCAAACAGCAATAAAAAAATTGCAAATCGTCCCACCTGTAATACTGCAGGATTTTCAATGAACCTAGTAGATTTATTTAGGCAGCATGGACTTTCCAGTGCTGGTTTTACAATAGTTACAATAAATAGCCTTTTGACAAGTGTACATGCAAGCAGCAGCAAAACAGACATGCTAATCTGTGTTGATTCTTGTTAGCACTCGTGTAAGCTCATGCTCCTTAAGCCTTTGTTTCCCAAAGCCATCATGTGACTCCTAATGATATGAACGCTCATCATTCTCTGGGCTGATCAATAACTAGAAGGTGATGTTTTCTCACATGAGGTATTCCACTGTGCTCCCACTGCTGCCACTGGGGGCCGAGTGTGTGTAGGAGCCTATAAGTCACTGTCACCGGGAGTAACTAGTGGAGAGAGGGGCCCTGCTGAATACGCATGTCAGATTAATGATTTTTCATCACTTAAAGTGTGAGCTCCTCTGGCTTGTGACCATAGATAAAATGCAGGTGTGAGGGATTCATTATCTTCACCGGCAAGGGCGACTCACAAAGGCCTAACCTCAGCCAGCCCTGCTAGAATGTAAATACGGATGTTACTGCTGTATAGACTGTACTGTAAGCCATGCATGGGGTTTTTCTCTGGTATAAGCAAATAAATACAGTAATACATTTAATTAATTTACAGAAATACAAATACAGGGCTTTAAGAACACTTGGAGGAAATTCTGGACTGCAGCTGCATCAAGGGGCAGCAGCCAATCAGCAGCAAGTAGAAATTAAAAAAGTTCTCGAATTAGCTTCTTGCAAACCTCCTGCCTCTGAGTACATTGGTTCTTTGTTTTCTCTGGACAGTACCGAAAAACTCTCTCACAGCCCTAAACCTAGTACTACTTATAATCCAAACCTTAAGGCTGAGTCTGATCTTAGTTCTAATCCTTACCATACAAATACTAACAATCAAATGTTTGACAATATACACTTTACAACATTCATTCACAGAATAGCAGTTTTAGAGGCATTTTAATACAGAAGCCAGCTGAGGTGGGTATGTTGCTCAACCAGTCAGGATCAATCGGGCCTCTTTAGGATTGTGATTTTAGAATGTTTTATAATAAGTATTCATAAGTAGACTATAAGGTCCCATTGTAATAAAGTACTTTCTTTTTGTCAAGTAGATGGAAGACATTGAGATTCTTCATATATACACTGTTCTAGACCCCCAAACCCCCAAAGCACCCCCCTCGTGAGTTCAAATTCCACATGCTGGCTGCAGCACTCACTTCAATATGCAACAATAGCTCATGTGTGTTATTGAGTTCATCTATTTGACAAGGATTGTGTTTGTGGTGCGTATGTGTGTGTGTGGTGGAGTGTGCAGGGTTACAGAAGTAGGACACCCCCATATGAGTGATTGTGATAGTGGTGACATTTCACGCGACCCAGGACACTGCCCGGGCAGCACCTCCGCCTGCTGTACCCTGCTATTGTCCACGCACCTCAGTCCGCACGGTATGAGGTCCCTCGCATTGTCTGCTGGCCTGAACATCAATATGAGGTAAAAAAAACATGCCACAACCATACAAACACATGATGCACATGGGAAATACTTCACTTTTCCAGTTTTTTTTTTTATTCTTCTTCTTCTTTTCAGGGGCAGACCGGTCACTGAGTTTAATCTATATGTGCCTCTCCCCCATACTGGGCAACCACCAGCTGTGCATTAGGGGAAGAGTTTGAGATGAAGACAGAATGCATCTATGTATCTAAAACTGAATAACATATCTGGATGGACCATGCAGCATATACTCTATCTCTCTCTCTCTCTCTCTCTCTCTCTCTATCCCCCACCCCCTCTTTCCCGCTCCCTCCTCTCCCTCCTATCTATTTCTTCATCTTAGTTTGCCGTGTCTGCCAGACACGCAGCAGGTAACACACACCGGCGCTGCTTCGCTTCAGCTAATGCCTTTCCAGAACCATTATTTTGTAGATGGTAGCAGAGCATATAAATAAGTGTATAGAATGATAAGGGCATCCTTACACCTCCCCTCCATGCACCATCTACAGGAACACCCAGTCCCCTGCCTTTAAATGAATAGGTTCTATGTTTGGCGTGTATTTGTGGAACTGAAAATTGTACAAATATGTATTGGTTCTTTTATTTACATGATATTGTTTGTGTTTCTCCATTTATATTCATATGCTGTCATGTTTGGTGGCTGAAATTCACATCTTTAGTTTTAGCACTGGACCTACAAAGCCAATGTACCTATATCACCAAATAGCATTGTGTGCACTGTATAACACACCTTCCTTAACCTTGTTGAATTCTGTAATCTCAAATAGACATGCTTATGTGGTTTCTGTTACCCATTGTTAGCTACAAAAAAGCACATGAGTACATCACATTGTTTCAGCACCTGTTTTTAAGTCTAAATGTTGACACAGTTTTAACAGTGTGTTATTCATGTGTAAGTCTGTATGGGGTGGGATGTCTTAAGCATTTTACACTGTGCTAATAGGTAAAGTATGAGCTTCCATTATATATGCATTACCTTTGTTGTTCCAGTGCTAAACACACGTTGCACTAAATGCCAGGCTATTCCTTTAACACTCATCATTCTCCTTAGCATTGTTGTGTTTCCTTTTTCCACAAAACCACACCACACAAGTGAATTATATTTAGTGTTTACATAAATTTTTTACAAAAAAAAACAGAGCCTAATGAATCCTGATGAAATCATGCACTTTAGTGGACAGCATCCTATCAGTCTATGCATGCTACCTCAGGCGTTCAGGCACATCTGCTTTATTTGTTTTGGGTTTTTTTGCATTCATTTGTGCTCAGATGTTCCACAAATCAGCCACCTTTAGATTCAAGATTTTCCTTTTGCCCTAAGAGTGTGGTGTAATCCCGGAAATGTTTTTACTTGCTAAATCTGTCCTCTGGGTCTCTACCATGTCCTCAATTCATGTACGGCTGTTTTACTGTGGGCTTCATAAATATATATTACCTTTGGCCCCCAATCTCATTCATTCCCCTCCCAAGATCTGACAAGTTTGGACCCCCCCGAAACAGATGGGGAGGGACTGCAAGTGACAAAGGGGACAAATTTCATTTCATTGTGAGGCGCGGTTTCAATTTTTTCTGCCCCGGGCTGCTCCTGCCTCTTGACCCTTAGGGAGTCTGGTGGGGTATGCTGGGGAGGGAGGGTGTCTGTCTTTGGCTGTGATGTGTAAGCCTCAAATTACTCCATGTAAATTGTAGCCTGGTCTCTGAAAAGAGAGTCCATTTGTCTCTGCGCTGTGAGGGAAAAGACTGGAGTAAGGAACTGATTACCCAAAGAGGCGACATGAAAAACACGCCGAGAGGCGTTTCTCGCAGGCATCACTTTAATTCAGCATGGGCTACTGTTCTATACAAGCATGAAAGGATGTGAGATGGACAGTGTTTAGATACTTAATAATAGGGCAGTAAATGTGGCTCTGTATGTGAGATAGACAGTGTTTAGATACTTAGCAATAGGGTAGTAAATGTGCTGCTAACAGTAGGTCTGTGTGGGTTCACGCATTAAAGAAATGGCATGCTGAGCAATCAAATCTGCAGAATTTTCCTCTCATCCAGAATGTAGTCAAGCACTTGACATGTCTGAAGTTTGCTTCTTTTGTTTTGCACTGAAGATGCAAGGCTAATGTAGCTAACAAATGGAGGCTTATACCAAACCAATTACCATTCAAAACAACACTCCAGCTTCCTCGTGTATTTTCTGACTTTGTATATCTATTAAAATGGATATAAATACCACAGATTCAGGATTACAGATGGCTGCTACTTCTCTTTTTAAGACATAACATACTTCTTTGGTCATTTGAGCTAAAGAAACCATTGTGTAAATTTGATTTTTCACTAAAGTATTCATTATTTATACAGAGGAAAAGATGGAGATGAGAGAAAGGTGCAGTCCCACACGCACACATGCAGAACAATCATTATTATCCTCAGCGCTAACACCATCTGGACCATTCGAAGCAACAGCATGCAAATGATGTCATCCTGTCACAGAAAATAATAACAGGCTTTTTTTTTGTTTGTTGGGTTTTTTTTTAATGCAAACTAAAAAGCAAGGGACAGATAGAACAAGCTCAAATTCTGATATTATGTAAATAAAGTAACCCAGCTGAAATCTGTGGGAATCGGAGTGGCTGGTTGGTGTTGGATTATAGCACAGGAGAGGTCACTCCATCAGCTGGGCCCATTTCCAGACTTGCCCGATAGCATTATGAAGTGCATAGTTTCGATTGGGACTCTCCTGCCCTTTCTCTGTATTTGTTTGGAGGCAAGAGTAGGGGTGGCTTGCACCAAGGACGGCTCACAAAATGCAAAAGTGATTCCTCTTGGGACGATATTGTCAGAAAAGCAGGCTGGCATGAAGAAAAATAAATTCAGATAAACCAATAAATTCATGACAGCTGCTCAACACATTCTTACCCACAGAGGCTTGTGTAGACTATGTATAGCAAGCGAGGTGGTACCACAGGGACAAAGTCATGAGTTTTTAGCGACTGCTCGGTCAATAAAAAGTGCATTTGTGTTTCAGTAGATGGTATATAATTTTGAATAGTGGTCCTCCATGCCGGACTTAATGGGGTACCTCTGCGCCTCCTGGGTTTGTGATGCAGGAATGGTCCCTTTGCTACACATCTGCCCTGATTTATTCTTGCTGCTTCATGCCACCCCAGGAGTCTGAATATCTGTCCGTAACATCCACCATAAATTCAGTCTTTAATGACAGTCTCTCAATCTCTGAAGATTTGATGATGTACTTCACTGGTCCCAGCCCAGCAGTCTTTTTTTTTAAGAGTTCATATTTAACACGGACCTGTCTTAAGAATGAAGATTTGATGCTCCCTTATGAACAAGTGGTAGACAGGTCATTCACAGGCAGTAAAATATATTATATTAAATGAAGAGGAATTAAAGGCTGGATTCTAAAAGCCCTAATTGCTCTTCAGTTGTTCCATGTCAAAAGGAAAATCAAAAGTCATATAAACAAAGGCATGACTATTAACTTCTAATTTTATACAGTTTTACATAGATGTACGTTTAATGCTGCTTTTGACCTGCAAAGCAGAAAGACTCTTAAAAATGAACTGAACTATATCTGTATTATGTCATGACCTCGATGCTTGTGAATTTGTTCAAAATGAAATGCTCATTGATGCTAAACTGACATGCAAGTCTCATTTTCCTGGCACATATGTACCTGCGTTTTGTAGAGGTGCTTTGAAGCATTTGTAACTCTACCTCAGGTTTCAAATGTATGAGTGATGCCAGGAAGGTTATGGGTCAGGCCTGGCAATTTGTGCACAAGCTTGTGAAAAAATGTTCAATCATGTGGCAAATATCTCGATGTCCACCACAGTCCTTGTACTCGGTCATGTTAGTCCAACAATTCACCCGCTTTGAAAAGTTACTCATTTGTCAGCGTCCTTTTCAAATTGATAGGATTTCTGATGGCAGCATCTTTTTGCTAAAGGTTTAGAGGACACTCCCCATGGACTTCACTAACCCAGCCGTGACAAATTAGAGAGATGCTTTGTGGATAAATAAAAAAACAGCATGCAGCCATTATTGTTGGAGAAAATTAAAGATATCTAATCAAACTTGTACACCTATTTTAAGAGCTGTTTATACATGTATTTATTAGTGATGGGAAGTTCAGCTCTTTTCAAAGATTCAGCTCTTTTGGTTCGGGTCCCTTAAAAGAGCCGGCTCTTACGGCTCCCAAATGGCTCTTTATTTAGTATCACTCAGAGCCTTCTATTTTAGCCC